>NMUG010002760.1:0-15567 GCA_002855965.1 Monotropa hypopitys
CCCCCCGCCTGGCCGTCGCCGTCACCGGAAGAAGTCGACCGACTAATCGGGTTGGTCATGATTAGTAGGCATTGCAGGGATTAATCGGAATTACTTGATTACTCGGGGCATACCAATTAATCAGCAATTGCAACGATTGGGGATTTTTGGTAGGGGGAAAATTAGGGGGTTTTAGTTTGGGGGGAGGGAGATTAGGGGTTCTTTAGTCATTTTTTAGCTGGGGGATTAGGGGTTCTTTAGTCATCAACTGTGTGTATACTGTGTGTGCAGTTTAATATGTAATACATATATGTATATTTTCGTAACCATTATTTTTTAGAGCAACAGATTGAGATTTCTTGGTTAACTGTGTACAATGTGTGTACAGTGTATTAAGTTAACTGTGTACAGTGTATAAATAATGTTAACTATGTACAGTGTATTTAGTATCACATTGTTCTTAATTTCGAATTATTGTTTTTAATTTCGGACTAATTATTGTTCACATATGCATCATTACATATCTTCTTTTTAAAAAATGAATACAAAATACAAAATCTGACTAATCTCTAGTCCCCGATTAATCGGCCTAGTCGCTAGTCCCCCCTCGGCCGCCCGACTAGCGCCTAGCGATTTTTCGAACATTGGTACTAATATGTCCTAAACGAGTATGCCACAATGAAATAGAGTCAACGGTATAAGAAGAAACGATTGTGTTATTAACATTAAACATGAACATCCCATTACAAACACATCCTTTGCCAACAAACACATCACTCTTGGACACAACAATTTTGTCTGACTCAAACACTAACTTAAAACCATGCTTATTAAGCAAACTAGTCGATACACGATTCTTCCTAACTTCTGGTACATAAAATACATTGGCAAGTGTTAGTGTCTTGCCAGAAGTGAATTCCAAATTCACATTCCCTTTTCCTTTCACGAAAACATTAGAAGAATTGCCCATGTAGAGAACAACGCCGTTGTCATTGGGAACATAGTCAGTGAAACATCTTTTGTCACACCGTGGATTTTCAAACCTTTTTTTTTTAAAGTAAGTAGGACAATATGGTCATTAAGAAATCATCTACCCAACAAGCCACAACCAATATGCATAGAAAAAAAGGATGAGTAGCAACCATCCACATCACACGAGTTTTATATTACAAAATCTTTACATAGAAACATCAGGGGTATGAAAGAGAAAAAGAATACAATACAGTGATACAATAAAATGATTTATCAAACTACCATGAAGATGCCATACTCCAAAGATAGCCACGATTTTGGAATGTCTAGCTTCAACTCAAGAGTGGAATTCGGTACCTAAAAATAGAGGGTTAGGCAAAATCCTAGTAGAAAAATCTATATCCAAAAATCTATATATTTGGGGTGAGTGAGTGCAAGTGCAAGAAAAGTAAAGTATGCATGCATGAGGACTCCGTTTCCATTTCGTAAAGCCATTTGACTCAAATCACTTTCTTTCCAAATTTCAACTCATTTCAAATTTCCATTAACTCTTTCCAAAAATCTCAACTTTGACGAGATCAAAGGAGTTAGTCATAAATCTCAAATTCTATCAATATTGATGAAACAGGGAGGGGTCAAGTGTCAACCTTGATGAAACAAGGGACAACCACAATCATTAAGTTATCTTTCCACAACACTCAACTTTGACGAAATCAAAGGAGTTACTTATTTGTTTCAGTCATCTCAACCTTAACGAAACAAGGGAGTCAAGTGTCAACCTTGACGAAATAAGGGACCATTACAATCATCATCTTTCCACATCAAGATTTTATTAGGCTTAGGCTAATTCCACGGTGGGAGCCCGTCGGCTAACTACCCGTAAAATTTCTCGAATTACCCGACCCATTGGGAGGGCCCAGTCAAGCCCCCATTGCGCAATGTCGTGAGTGCAAATCCACCCAAGTAACGAAATTCCCGAATCAAAGACATCCAACCCAATTCATCCATTATGTTTTAGTCAATTAATTCTTTCTTTTAATTATTTCATGTTGATTAGGGCAAAATCCTCCTAATCCTCTATTTTGACTAAACATGACCCACACACATATATTGTTTCAAAATGTGATTTCATGATGTCAAGACATGTTTTGAACCCCATTTTCAATAACACATACCACTATGAACCACAAATGCCCATTTGCTTTCAAATCTTGAAATTAGGATTTCAACCCAAATTGGGGGTTTTCGAAATTCATTTAAGGAATCTAGAAATTAACTTGATGGGGAGTCCAAGACTTACACACATTTAAGACTACTCAAGAAACTTAGGGTTTTCAAGGCCTTACCAATATGGACACGAAGTTATCCTCAGTCATGGATAAAATATTAAGGGAAAGAGAGAAGACCAAAAATATGGATAGATGGGATAGAAAACTCTACCTTTTAAGATGACCCAAACACACCATAGATGAGGGATCTTCGTGAATGCCTTTGAGACCACCATGGTTGTGTAGCCCTTGAGGTGTAGAGAAAGGTTGGAGAAGGAGATTTCCTCCAAATCTCCTTGGTTTAGTGTTTAGAGAGAGAGAGATACTCGAGAGAGAGAGAGAGATACTCGAGAGAGAGAGAGAGAGAGAGAGAGAGTGGCAGTATAGAGAGAGTGAAAATACGTTAGGGTTGTGTAAAAATCAATTATACATGTGTATATATACTCCCCTAGAACATTCTTTAAAAACTGCCTGAAGTAACACATATCGATGTGTGATCAAGTCACGTAACGATATGTGAACAGTTTCCAGTTTCCACACAGGCGAACAGAAGGGTCACATTTCGATAGGTAACCCGTGTGCGCATATCGATATGTGCGACGTAAGGAAGAGAAGGGCATACGAACAGTGGGCTTACATCCGATATGTGCAATGGGCACATATCAAAATGTAGTCAATCGAGATGTCTACATACCAAAATGCGACATACAGCCAACCTATTGAATGCCTAGACCACATATCAAAATGTGAGAAGGGAGGAAGAACATGAAGCTTACATATCGAAATGTAAGCACTGGATGGGTTGTGACTTTTAAAGGGACGCGTATCGAAATATAATCAAATGATCAAGACCTACAGATCAAAATGTGGTCTTTGGAGGGGATTGCTACAGTCAACATATCGAAATGTGGAGGGGGAAGAAAATAGTCAGTGCATATATCGAAATGCGACTTTGGGTATAGAAATGGGTATATGGACCGCTGAGGGTCCACCCGAATACCAACGAACACTCCCGAACTACCTCAACTCAACCCCCAAACCTCCGATTGAGTACTCAAATCTCCTCAAAATATGGGATCTTCAATGATATCAATATTTTTAATATTCGATCAACGAATAAATCACGAAAATTAGAATAAAATCCCGAAAAATAGATTTTGGAATTTCAAGTCATTACATCTTTTGTCATTGCACACATGGTTGGTTGTACCAGAGCCAATCCACCCGTCTTTAGCATCCTCAAGGATATTCACCTCAGAGATTACAACAATGAAATCAGATTTCTTTTCCTCGGATGCTCCTGGTTTTCCACCAGATTTCTTCCTTTTCAAGGACACGCAATCTTTCTTCATATGCATAGGTTTGCTACAATACTAGCAACCACCAACTATTGGATTTTGTTTATGCTTCTTCCATTTACCGGAAAACTTACTATTGCCGCCTTTGAATTTACGCTTTTTGCTTTGTTTGAATGAATTTCCCTCCACCATATGAACATTAGAAGAATCATTCTTACCCTCCTGGAGTCTAGTCTTCTCCTCCACCCGAAGGTGTTGGGCCAATTGATCAAGGGTAAGATCCTCGATTTGTGTTTGAGTTCCTTTTTATAATCTTTCCATGTTGGTGGCAGTTCGTCAATTACAGAAGATAAAACAACCAATTCATCCATATTCATATTTTTAACTTTAAACTTATTGAGAATGTGTTGTATCTGATGCAACTGATCGATGAAAGGTTTGTTATCCACCATACGGTAATTCATAAATTGACTAATAAGAAATTTCTTACTTGTCGCGTCCTCAGTCAAATACTTGGCGTTAAGTGCATCCCATAGATCTTTTGTCGTTTCTGAGTTTTGATAGACATCGAACAAAGCATCTGATAACACATTGAGGATATGTCCCCGACAAATGTAGTCATCATTCTCCCACTTGATCCTTTCTCGAGTTTGCTCGATTGTCTCATCATCTTTCTCTTCTGGACTTGGTGTTGTAAGCATGTAAACCACTTTAGAGTGGTCAACAGGAAGTGCATCTTCCTCTCCCAACATCTGAAATTGTCGCCTTCAAACCTTTCAAGTTTGACAAAACCTTGTGTCATTTTCTGTATAGACATCGCCATGGAAACATTGTTTTAGAATGTTGGATAAAAGATGCGTTGTGTTGGGCAGCAAAAAGGGATGACAAAGTCTATAGAAAAACACTCCAAGGCACGTTGAAGACGCTATCCTAAAATAGTATTTTCCCCTACCGGTGGTGTGGAAAGGGTTACAGCAAATCTGTTTTGAGATACAATGAAGTGTACAATGTCCTTGTTTCCACAACGAAGACAGACCGGAAATCTGTAGAGAGAATAAAAGAACCACGGAAGCACTGAAGTCTGTTTCTGCAGTGCAACAGACCTTAGTATTAATGCTCAAAAAATAGGGAGTGAAGAAGAAGTAACACGGGGAGAGAATCCTTCAATCTATGTTGCGTTAAGGTGTATATATAGTCCATTACACGCAGCTATTCCAAGAGGCACGAGCTATTTAATTTCTACCGTTAGATTAGATCCTACGGTCCTGACCATGCACTATACCAGTGCACCTATTAGATCGTGACTGGTCACATCCAATATCGGATCCTACGTCTGGATATGAGAATAATCCATTGCACCTGTTAGATCGCGTCCTATCACTGTCAACGGTTGCAATCAACCGAACAGTCACCTCGTTTGGGTTGAGATCACACTTGATCGGTCATCTGCCACACAGGACGCCACGAGAATGATCGGTAGCGCCTCGCGAGCGAAATGCAAAGTGCGCCACTAAAGCAGTCATAATGCACCACTGCCTACGCCTACACGCATTAACAGTCCATTGCCCCGGACCCAAGTACTGTGCCCCGTGCCCGGACTCGGATATGGGTGTGTTAGAGCGTAGCTCCACCGGCTTTGCCGGTAATGGTGCTTCGCACCATAGAGCCTACCACATAGAATCAATTAAATTTTAAGTAAATGTCCATTAATAAATATCATTCATTCTTCTCCCATCAAACCAATGTGGGACTAACCCACAAAGCAGAACAAAAGCAAGCATTAAATGAAATAAGGAAACATTTTAAAAAGTAAAAAATTGACTCTATTTTTATTTAAAAACTCTAACAAAGACTAGCAAATATCAGCTAAAACACAATTGCAGCACAAACCCTTATTCAAACACAAGAAATTTCAACCACTGGAATGGTAGGTGCCCTTGCAGCCTCACTGTTCTAGTTTTTTTTTTATGCATTCCAGGACCAGGAGTGACCAGCAATCCTAGAAACATTGTTTGATCAACAAAGAACAAAACAGCGTTTTGCACCACTTGAACACATGCAAATAGCAACACAGTCAAACAAGTACAAACCCATACACACACCGTGTGTATTATTTCCATCTGTAGACCGCAGGTTATGGAAGATGCAGCAATGTAGGCAAGTTTCGTTTGTTGGGATTAACAGGATATTACCTACGTCGAACTACGGGAACAATAAATCCACACACATGCACAGTATCTTGAAACACTATGAATCACCGAAGAAATAAAAAACCAAAGAAAGGAGGGAGAGAGATTGACACACAGATTTACGAGTATCAGTAACGTGCCTACATCATCAGAGCCACATCAATTCACAATGATCAATAAGGTTGAGAAACCCTAGCATCCCTCTTACACGTATGAAAAAAAAACTCTCAACAATCGCAATTAACCCTAATACAACATATTATGCAACAATATATACTTTTAGGCTAAAACCCCTAGAAAATACAATATGCGTGCGGACGGCACCACCTAAATGCAAACCCCATAGAGTATATGTGGCAACTGCCTTAGCCCCTTGCACACTGAACCGCTCAAGCACCTTCTTAATGTAATCAGCCTGACTCAAATTCACGATACCCTGAGACCTGTTCTTTCTTATCCTCATCCCAAGTATATGCTTTGTTGCACCCAGATCCTTTATAGCAAACTCTTTCGCCAACTGTTGCTTCAACTATTAATCTCCTGAAATATGATCACGTTACAAGCATATCGTCCACATAAAGTAAGAGAATGGTGTAACTAGACTTAAACATTTTAATAAAAAAATGGTGATCAGAATGCACTTGTGGTAGCCACTGCGATGCATGAAACCCTCAAACTTCCAATACCATTGTCTCGATGTCTTTCTCAAACCATACAAACTTTCCTTGAGTATGCACACATTCTCCTTGTCCTTCACAACGAAGCCAATAGGTTGATCTATATAAATTTCCTTGTCAAGATCCCCATGAAGAAAAGTGGTCTTCACATCCAACTGCTCAAGATAGAGATTTTCAGCAGCCACAAGGCTCAGTACCACCCTAATGGTAGTGATCTTCACAACAGGAGAAAATATTTACATATAATTCACCACTTCTTTCTGTTGGAAACCCTTCACAACAAGTTTGGCCTTTTATATCTTGGTCCAATCACTTTCTTGTCTTATGCAATAAACCCATTTGTTTTGTTAGAGTGCAAGGCATCAATCTCATCTTGGATGGCATGCTCCCACGTAACAGACTCAAGCACTCGCAAAGTCTCATCATAACACTCGGGTTCTCCTCCATTTGTCAAAAACAAGAAATAGAGAGAAGAAAGATGCTTGGGAAAATTATCTCGAAACCTATCCCAGAAACTGTCTCATCTGCCCAGACTGTACTCGGCTCAACCCAATTGCTCTCTAAAAGCTCATCCAACTATAAGTATTTGGATGTGACCCCATCCGTAGTAGCACTCACACTGGCTTCCTTGTCTTTGTCCTTGTACAAAACTCTTTCATCAAACACGATGTCCCTGCTCCGGATCATTTTTGTTTTTTGTCATCCCAAAAATGATAACCGAACTCCTCACCGCCATATCCGATGAATGTGCACTTTTATGACTTAGTATCTAGCTTGTCTCTGACATGGTCACTGACGTGAGGTGTCAAACGTGTCGTGCCGTGTCGGCCCGGCCCATTTAATTATGTGCCTAACGTGCCTCGTGCCGTGTCGTGCTGTGCCCACTTATTAATCGTGCCGTGCCGTGCCGGCCCAATTAAAATTAGCATAGGCTCGGCACGGCCCATTGGCCCATCTTTATCCGTACCGTGTCGTGTCGTGCCGTGCCGTGCCGGCCCAATTAAAATTAGCATAGGCCTGGTACGGCCCATTGGCCCATCTTTATCCATACCGTGTCGTGCCGTGCCGTGTCGTGCCGTGCCGTGCCCGTGCTTGTGCCGTGCCCGCTATCGTGCCGTGCCCGCTATCGTGCCGTGCCATGCCATTACCCAAACCATGCTCGTGCCATATCCGTGCCCACAAACTCTTTGAATATTAAAAAAATAAAATGAAGATAAAGCTAAAGTTGTACATCATTCTTTCATGTTTCAAGACGTCATAAATTTTTTAGTCTAGAAGAATGGACTAAAAAATATAGAATACTAAACTTTAAAAAAATTAAAGTTAAAACTTATAGTTAAACTAACCTAAGTTAACTAACTTAACTCTAGTTCAATCTATTTAGGCTAAATTGGTATTGTAATTTTTTTTTGTATGTAGTCAATTTATATATTCATCTATATTTATATATGAAAAACATATTACATTTTTATTTATACTAAAAATTGTATTAAAAATATAGACAAAAAAATAGAATACATTATTTATTATACAATATTTATATTAAAAAATTCTAATCGTGCCCGTGCCGTGCTCGTGGTCGTGCCGTGCCCGTGCCCGTGCCGTGCCGTGCCCGTGCCGTATTCGTGTCGTGACCGTGCCTCGTGACCGTGCTGCAAAATTGTGGCCCGGCCCGGCCCACCAAAATTTACGTGCCCGTGCCGTGCCCATTCTAAACGTGTCGTGCCCGTATCGTGCCGGTCCGGCCCGTTTGACACCTCTAGACGTGGACATACGACACAATAGAAAATCCTCAAGTGAGAAAGATCCACTTCTTTGTCGCTCTAAACCTCTTCCGAAATCCCAAAGTTAAACAGAACTGATGACCCATGATTTATCAAATATGCTACCGAACTCGCTGCATCTGCCCAAAAACACTTTGGAAAACTTGAATGAATCCGCACGCTCCTAGCATGTTCGCAGAGTGTCATGTTCAACCTTTCCGCAATGCCATTGTGTTGTAAAGTGTTGGGTGGTGTCTTCTCTAACCGCATTCAACTGATACTACATAACTTCTTGAATTCAACCCAGTCATACTCTCCGTCATCTGATATCAACCTTTTAATCTTCAGATTTGTCTCATTCTCAACCATGACTTTCCACTTTTTGAACGTCTCAAACACCTCTTCCTCATCAAAAATTATACACATACCTTCCTCGAGTGATCGTCAATAAAGGTAACAAAGTAATACGAACCGCCAAGAGAAGACAATGGACTAGGGCCCTACACATCTGTATGAACAAGCTCAAGTTTGTGAGGCTTGGATAGCCTTCCAGTTTTCTGAAAGCTACCCGTTTCTGCTTGCCGAAGATGCAAGCCTCAGACATGTCAATGTACACTGACTCGAGACCTGTCAGTTTTCCTTGTTCATGCAAAACCTTCATTCCCTTTTCGCATATATGCCCTAGTGTATAGTGCCACAAATCTGAATCGACCCTATTTTATGAGAAGTCAAATATAGCATATCACGACCCCGACCCATTCTCTGAGGTTATCGAGGCAGATGTCAGGTGATTCATTTAACTACCTCAGGCCAAACATATCTTAACTTAATTTAAATTTTAATAGTGAGGATCATACACAGCGGAAGAAAGGTAATAATAAATAACAACACACTGAAAGGTACATAAACTAAATTATAAAATAGGGTGTCTCAGAGTGACTCAAACTAATATACATAAATTTTACAACTTACATCAGTTCTCTTTCCTAGCTACAACTTTTACACAAGTCCAAACTTTTTGCTCTTCTATATATCTAGCTCTTATTCTCCTAAAAAACAATAATTTTCATAAGCTAAAGCTCGTATAAGTGACAGAACACAGAAATATAGGTTTTCCATGCAATATGAATTATAACATATCACAATAGAAGCTTCATATTCTAAAACATCGGAGATTCATATACTAAAACCATAATACTAAAGTCATATTCCCAAATCAGAATTCAGAATCTTGCATTTTACAGAACATTCTTATTCTTGTCATAATAGGTCATCCAGAATCATATCATACCCCAGGCGTCCCTGTGAGGACTAGCTAGACGTGTGTCGCATAATCCCGTATGAACATAACATATTCACTAGCATTTATAACCCCCTAGTGAATGGGGCCGGAAAATCACTAGTATTTATAACCCCTAGTGGGAGGCCGGAATATGATGTCACTTAATAGATTCCAAATCATTTTCATATCCATGGACATCAACAAAACACTTATTAAAACGTCCCATAGAAATAGAGAAAGTTTAGATAACTTTACCAGAAATCCTTATATTACAGAGTTGAGTCACTCACCGTATACATGCTTTAATCCAAATTTCATGTATAACATAAATAAAGGAAACACAAATTAACTTAATTTTTCCATAGCCTTAATTATTTTATGCAACTTAATATTATTTTTCTAATAACCCTCCACTTACCTCTTATTAGGTCTTATTCTAATCATAACTTAACCATGAGTAGAATTTATTAGGTTTTCCCTCATTTTTCTTCCTTTTTCTTCTTACTGGTAGCCTTCTGGTATGCCGACCGGTATACCGGGTGGCTATGAAGCACGGATTCGGATACGAGATACGAATACGATACGATACGGATACACGGATACGTCTTTTTTTAAAAAAGTAGGATATGATACGTTGGGGATACGTTGAATAAAAAAATAAATAAAAATAAAATTCCATAGACATTTAAAGTTAATCATGACACAAGTTCACCATTCATAATCATATGTCAAGTAAAAAAAGTTTCATTTAACATCATCATCATCAAAAATCAAAACATTGACATTCTCCATCTAAAAATATCATAATCATCATTCTATTTCACTAAACATACATCGCTTCATTGCCCATTTCTCCATCATCACCATCGTCCGTAAAAACTACAGCCTCCATCGCACGTTTTGGAGTCATCTTATTCCTTTTAGCCGAATGCACAAATGAATATGTACTCCAATTTCTATCGCTACATGATGATGATGAAGGTTGCACAAGTAATTTTAATACTATGCTTTGAAGCAAAAGTAACCCACCAACTCTTAGGGTCTATTGCATAACGATCATGGATAGAAAAAAAAACAAAAAAACAAGATACTCTAAAAAACGTATCCAAAAACGTATCCGAGTGTATCCAAAACATATCCGAGCGTATCCAAAATGTATCCGAGCGTATCCAAAACGTATCCGAGCGTATCCAAAACACATCGGAGAATTTAAAAAAAGAAAAAAAACAGGATACTCTAAAAAATGTATCTGATACGTATCCGGAGCGTATCTGAGCGTATCCGTATCCGATATGCATACGGTACGAGATACGACACCTAAATTTGAGTATCCGTGCTTTATAGTCGGGTGGTATACCAGTTTGTCACGCCTCTGGCATTTTCTTGAGCCACCGGTATGTTGGCCGGCATACCAGGCGGTATACTGGTGTTCATACCGGTGGACGCTGTATGTGTTTTCTGGGTTCAGTTTTGTGAAAAACAACTCGGGAATTTCTTCTTTTTTCACTCCAAAATATCACCAATCCCTATTTTATCATTCCTAAGGTCTTCTACAGCTTCTAACCTACTTATAAATCAAGAAAAACGAATCAAAACACCTAAAGATTCATTCTAAACCATAATTCCCAGATTTATAGTAAAACCTCAACTTACATGGTTTCTTTTTAGTTCTTAAGGGAAAAAAAGCTGTCCCCCAGCCCCGAGGGTCCCACGCCATGACCCCGCCACAAGGGTTGAAGACGTGAGAATTGGTAATTGCGCGACTCGCCCATAGGTTCCACATATAATGTTTGTCCGGTGCTGGTACACCTCCCCCAGAAGGAAGAGTCCAGCCTAGTGCATTTTATGCTCCATCTAGGGGGACTCAAACCGACTACACGGGGCAGTCCCAGCGAGTATCTGGAAATTACCCCATTATATGCTCATACCACTGGGCTATACGCCGGGTGACTATATATCCACAACCTGGCAGTCCCAAGTTTTGAACTTGGGACCTCACGGAACTAAGCCGCTTCCCCAAGCCACTTGGCTACCAGGACGGGATTTCTTTTTAGTTCTTAGGATTTCTAGATATAGAGGATGTAAGGGAGGTTATTCTTACCTTGTTTTCGGCATTGACGACATTCTGACGACCTCTCTCTCTCTCTCTCAAGTATGAAGGGATAATCAGTGGAATTTCTCTTAGGTTGCCAAGTATAACATTTGCAATTCTATTCTATGTATTCATCTCCATCATAGTTACTATACACCCTAGACTAAATAATTTTGTAATTTCTTATTTGTAATTATTTCTTTTACCACTTTTAATTCCTAAAATTCGCATATAACTTATAAAAATTCCGAAATTCTCAATTAAATTTTAACTTAACTTACCGGACTTATTGCAAGGATTTAACTTCGAAAATTTCAATTAAACTTAAATTAGCAACATTAAAATTAATTATCGAAATTTACATTTTTAGGGCATTACATAGCGTGCCATACTTCTTGCTCCTAGCAATGGCATGGTACCATTGGAGACTTTCCATGTGCCCCTTGTGAATGTAGAGGTGTATCTTGCTGCTCCCAACTGACCAGCCGACACAAGATTCCTCTTTAGGTACGACATGCGTCTGACATCCTTCAAACAACACTTTATGTCCGCTCTCAATCTGCACATCACACTTCCCCGCGATACTACAAGGCTCGTCGTCACTCAAGTATACCTTACCAAATTCTCCTGTAATATAATTTTTTAGAATCTTCTCGTTAGCAGTAGTGTGAAAGGAAGCACCCGAATCAATTATCTATGAATCGGTGTCAGCATCCATAGAAAAAATAAGAGCATCCTGTAAAACACGAGCCTCGTGTCCATCCTTATTCTTCTTTGGAGCTTTCCAAACTAAAGACATATGACGGGTTATGCCACAAATCCAACACTCACCTTTGATTGCCCGTACCTGTGATTTTTCAAAATTTTCCTTGCCGCCACATGATTTTGACCGACCATTGTTCTGAATCTTCCCACTCTTGTTCTGATTTTGACCATCCCGGGTCTGGCTTCTGTCCCTCCACTCAAAACTCAAGGTTGAACATGAACTCCCTAAACCGGATGCTTCGTCAAACAATTTCCTTCTAACTTCCTCAATTAGAATCAAACTCACAATCTCGCTGAGTTTCAAATTTGTCTTCCCTTACTAACGACAATAATTGTACACTACCAACGATCTGACAACTGAGATAGAACTAACAAAGCCTGAACTTCATCATTAAAGTCAATACCAACAAAAAACAATTGATCTACTATTGTATTGACTGCGACATAAATTAACATCCTTCGTGCATATTCAAATTAAACAGTCTCTTCATAAAATGTACCTTATTCGCGACCGACGGTTGTTCGTACATCGAAGCAAGCACCGCCATCGGATGATTTGTTGTTGTCCCCTTCAAAATATTGTGTGTGACAGATTTTGAGAGGGATATGCGAATCAAGCACAACGTCTTCCGGTCAAGAACCTGTCAATCCTCATCTACCGCATCCTTCTTATATCCCTTCGTTCTGCCCAACAACAGTCGGTACAAATCATTCTGATACAGATAGTTATTTATATGTGTCCTCCAAAAGGTGAAGTATGAACACTCAAAATTCTCGATCTTCAATTTTTCTTCCTCAAAACTCATAGCTTTCCCCTGAATGAAACTCTAGGTCGGACAAACACCTTCTTTTGCAACCGTGACTCTGATACAAGTTGTTGGGACTGAGAGGACATTGCCTACGTCAAACTACATGCTCAAGAGTCCACACACATATACACAGGATCTTGAAACACTATAAGTCACCGAAGAAATAAAGCAAACCAAAGAAAGAAAAGAGAGATTGACACATAGATTTACGAGGTTCGGCAATATGCCTACGTTCTCGGAGCCACGCTAGTTCACTATGATCGATTAGGCTGAGAAATTCTAGCCTCTCTTACAAGTATGAAGAAATCTCTCAAAAATCGTGATTAACCCTAATATAATATATTAGACAAAAATTTATAATTTTAAGCCCAAAACCCTAGAAAATACAATCTATGCATGGTCAATACCATTTGAGCGCTCACGCCACCCGCGAGCACGCGACGAGCGCACTCGTCTGTCCATTTTTTTTCTTAGAAAAATTTCCCAAATTTTATTCCTTCTCATTCCTTGGACTCCAAAGACTTAAGGGTTGGACTTCACATCCAACATCATTGTGCTATACTATTACCAACATCATAATCCAACTGTAGGTCCAATAGGAACTCCAGTAAGTATTCTCGTCCTAGCAAAATTATCATTTGGGTCCAACCATCATGATAGAATATGAATCCTATGGAATACCCCAATTACTTTTCCAAAAATAAATGCATCTTCTAAGCACGACATTTGATTTGTAAACTGGGTGTTCTATGGATTTTTACACATTAATTGTAAATGAAATTTTTTCAATTCAAACAGTGAAGGTAGTATACTTGTGAAATATTTATCCATCCTAGTAGATATATGTGCACACACAATGCATTGTGCTTTACTTTTCTAAAATTTCACGAATTGTCTACTCATGGGAATGGTTAACTCATTAGGAGGCCGCGGAATTAAAATTTAAGCGTTTGATAGAATTTGAGGGCGAGTACGAAAGTGGATCCATTTTTTCTAATGTTTGAGAAAAAATAAAAGAAGCGTTTAAGGTTTGTTAATTAATCCTAACACAATAATGATTTATTTATATCCTCATTAATCATATTACAATACTCACATAACCAATGTGAGACTAACCAGCTTAACACTAATTCTATTCTAACACTCCCCCTCAAGCTGGAGAATAAATATCATTACATAATGACTCCAATCGTGGCTTGAACAACGATTTGGTGAACATGTCAACTAATTGAGCACTTGTGGTTACAACGGGAGTAGCTATCATACCACTATCTAGCTTTTCTCGAACCAGATGATAGTCAATCTCAATGTGTTTAATTCTCTCATGGAAAACCAGATTGAAAGCAATATGAATATCTGTTTGATTATCACACTACAAGTTCATAGGTAACTGCACATTGAACCCAATCTCCTCAAGGAAAGAACATATCAAGACAATCTCACACGTAATGTAAGTCATGGCTCTGTACTCCGCATCTGCACTAGACCGGGCTACAACAGTCTATTTCTTACTCTTCCAAGTTACAAGGTTTCCTCCAAGAAAAATGCAATATCCTGTAGTGCATCTTCTGTCAGACGGTGCTCCTGTCCAATCTGCATCAGTAAATACCTCAACACACAAGTGTCCATTAGCCCAATAAATTAGACCACGAGTTGGATGAGCCTTCAGATACTTAACAATTCGAAGAGTTGCATCCCAATGTAGAAGATGAGGATTCGACATAAAATGACTCACAGTACTAGCGGTAAATGATATATCGGGACATGTGATGGTAAGATAATTTAACTTACCAATCAACTATCGATAGTGATCAGGATTAGGACACATCTCCCCTTGGTCCATATAAAGTTTGATGTTGGGATCCATAGGTGTCTCAACAGGTCTAGATCCCAATAAACCAGTCTCTTCCAAAATATCCAGCACATATTTTGTCACGACCTTGAAACATCCTTTGAGGTCATCGTGACATATGCCAGGTAATTTACCTAACCACCTCAGGCCAAAACTGAACTTGACATTATTTATGACGAATTAATGAGGACACTTACACATCGGAAGAATATGTATATAATAAAAACAAAGTGTTGAAAATAAAATACACCTTCTTAAGTCTTATATAAACAGAAAATACAACCCTCAAAATGTCTCAGAGCTTCTAAACTTAATTAAAGAATTTACAACTTACATACACACTTACCCTTCCAAGGACTATACAATGCACACAGAATTCCTTCCTTTACTGATTAGCTCCTCATTTCTTGAAAAATGATAATTTTCATAAGCTAAAACTCGTATGAGTGACAGAATACAGAAATACATGTTTACCATGGAATATGAGACATAACATATCAAAATAAGATGCATACATTTTCTTATTCCCTTGAAATTCATACACTGAAGCCAAAATCCATAATAAGGGTTTTTATACTTAAGTTATTTCAAAAAATATATGTCATTTCTAAATATCAGAAT
>NMUG010002761.1:0-15569 GCA_002855965.1 Monotropa hypopitys
ATCAAGAATTTAGACTGGTTCTTCAATATAAGATAGATCTTCTCAAATCTCAATCGCCTCTATAGCTATGACATGGGATGGGTCAGGTAGAAATTTCTTGAGCATTGAAACATAGAATACATTGTGAAGACGCGATAGATTTGCTGGCAGATCAAGCCGATAAGCAGTAGAACCAACACGATCTTGAATTTCAAATGGACCAACATAACGCGGACTTAGCTTCCCTTTCTTGCTGAATCTCATAACTCCCTTCCACGACGAAACTTTAAGAAAAACCCAATCTCCCCTTTCGAACTCTAAGTCTCTTCTTCGATTATCTGCATAACTCTTCTGCCTACTCTGGGCTATCTTTATCTTATCACGGATTATCTTGATTTTATCTGTTGTTATTTGAACAATTTCCGGCCCTAAAAATTTTCTTTCTCCCGCTTCAGCCCAACAAATTGGTGTTCTACACTTTCTCCCATATAATGCTTCATAAGGTGCCATTTCGATCGTAGCTTGATAACTATTATTATACGCGAATTCCATCAGCGACAATAAATCATCTCAACTCTCCGAAAATTCTAAGACACACGCTCGCAACATATATTCTAAGGTTTGAATGGTTCTTTCAGATTGTCCATCAGTTTGCGGATGAAACACTGTACTGAATTTCAAAGCAGTTCCCATTGCTTACTGCAGGCTCGACCAAAATCTCGATGTAAATCTCGGATCTCTATCAGATACTATAGATAACGTGGCTCCATGAAGCTTTATGATTTCATTAACATATAACACGGCTAACTTATCAAGACTGAAAGATACTTTAACTGAAAGAAAATGGACTGACTTAGTCAATCTGTTGACAATCACCCATATAAAATCGTGCCCTCTCTGAGTACGCGGTAAACCCGATACAAAATCCATTGTAATATGATTCCACTTCTATTCTGGTATCGACAACGGTTGCAATAACCCTGCAGGACGCTGATGCTCTGCCTTCACTTGCTAACAAACTAAACATCTCACGACAAATTCTGCAATCTCTCTCTTCATACCAGACCACCAATAGTGCTCTCTCATGGCTCTGTACAATTTAGTACTGCATGGGTGCATGGCATAGGCAGAACTGTGAGCTTCTTCAAGAATTTTTCTTTTTAGATTCTTATCATCGGGGACACATAATTGATTTCCCAATAATAAAGTTCCATCATCACGCAGAACAAAGTCTTTTTTATCTCCCTTTTTCACATCATCCACAATCTTCTACAACATTACAACTTCCTTCTAAACTTCTTGAATTCACTCAATCATCAACGGCTAAAATCCTATTTTGGCCTTTTCTTTTAGTTGGGGCACTGTTGTACAGGGTTATGTTATAAAACCCTATTAGCCTCTTTTATTTGTATCTCATTACAGCGCAAGGCATGTATTGTAATAGTTAGTGTGATGGGTAGTGTGTTGTGTGAGAAGTACTTTACCCTTTGTTTGTATACTCTTTACCCTAACACTCCTTTATTCTATTTCAAAAAAAAATTATGTTTCAAAATTTGGGAGTGTTACATTTTCTTTATGCTTTTGTGATTTGTATAGTTGTTGTAGTTGTAATGGAGGGCTAACCTCCTAGGTTTGGCTATGGGGTGACTAGCACCCCAAGCCCTGGCTTGTGTTGGATTCCTCCATGTTTGTTCTCGAATTATTGTGGTTGTGGGTATATGAAGTTCATACCTAGGATCTAAGCTTAGTGGTGTTAATCTATTTGATGGGTCATCGACATGAATAATGGAATGACCCATGCTTTGTAGCGATGTCCCGCTAGGTGTTCGACAAAATATCTAAGTGAACGAATTCCTCCTAGAGTGAATTAGGATCATGTCTTAGGGTCTTAGATTGGTGGTGTTAATCATCTTGATGGAATGTGCCATGTACATGTCATGCTTGATTCGATGTCCTGCTAGGTGTTCGACATAGTAATCCATTGATCCAATTTCTCTAGAAACCAAAAATCATTAGAGAATTGTTGTCTTGAGGTTGTATAGAAGTAGGGAGCATGTGATTCTTGCTTTAGGTCTAAGCTTAGGGTTGTTAACCTATTTAATGGGTCATATACAATGAATATTGGCATGGCCCATGCTTGTAGGGGAGAGCTTCTCTTTCCACCTCCCTCTTTCTTCTCTTTCTTCTCTCTAGTTTTTGGGGCACATTCATGGTGATTGGGAGCTTTTGCTCTTCAATAACGTTGTAAGCCTTCTCTCCCTCTCTCTATCTATGTAAACCATTTTATATGTTATGTTTAAATTTATTTCGTTTTCCATTTCCATATATTGTTTTCTTTATGCTTTTGTGATTTTTATGGTTGTTGTAGTTGTAATAGAGTGCTAACCTCATATGTTTGGCTACGAGGTGACTAGCACCCCAAGCCTTGACTTGTGTTGGATTGCTCCATGTTTGTGCTTGAATTATTATGGTTGTGGGTGTATGGAGTTCATACCTAGGGTCTAAGCTTAGTGGTGTTAATCTATTTGATAAGTCATTGACATGAATAATGGCATGACCTGTGCTTATAACGATGTTCTCCTAGGTGTTCGACAAAATGTTTAAATGAACGAATTTCCCTAGAGTGGATTAGGATCATGTATTAGGGTCTTAGCTTGGTGGTGTTAATCATCTTGATGAAGTGTGCCATGTACACGCAATGTTTGGTGTGATGTCCTACTAGGTGTTCGACATAGTGATCCATTAATCCAATTCCTCTAGAAACCACTTACCCTTAGAGAACTGTTGTCTTGAGGTTGTGTAGGAGTAGGGAGCATGTGGTTCTCGCTTTAGGTCTTAACTTAGGGTTGCTAACCTATTTGATGGGCCATAGACAATGAATCTTGGCACGACCTATGCTTGTATCTATGTCACTCTAAGTATTCGATAGAATGTCTAAGAGAACCGAATTCTAGCTCCCGCACTATCTCTTGACCCTATGACATGTGCTTTCTAGCTAAACCTTCTGGGTGAGGTCCTAGGTTGTGATCTCTCACTTGTGTTGTCATAGCGATTGGAGAAGTCTAGCATGACCTGGGTTAGGTGTTAGAACCCTCGTGACCATTCCACTTAGTTAATTTAATTTTCTTCCTTGTCTTATGTTTTATATTCCTTAGTCTTTAAAAAAAATCAAAGGCTAGTGTCCTACCACTTCTACCACAAACCTAGACCTCTCTTCCAAGCAATCTCTTTAACTCCGTCATTTCCATGCGGATCGACCTCGGACTTGCCACTTTACCAAGTAGAGTGTGTATTTTCGTGTTTATAAATGATTAATTTCTAGCCAGCGGTTCCCGTTTAAGTAGTCTGCAATGACATGAGAGTCGTTCTAGCACCTACGTCTCATAATTGAACCTCAAATCAACACTGGCAAGCTGGTTTACTAGATTTTGAAACTCACTTTTATACTGCGCAACTAAACTCCCACTCCAGAGTTTAAGGTTAACCAGACTCCTCATAAGTAATGCCTTGTTCCACGATGTTTTTGACTGATACATCGCCTCCAATGTCGTCCAAAGGGTAAAGGCGCACGTCTCCTGAGATACATAGTGAAACACCTCAGAGCCAATGCATTGGCAGATCATCTCTAATGTCTTCCGATTGGTCTTCTTCCAATCCTCCTCCTTGATGTCTTCTGGTCTCACTCCCTTGTACTCAATATGATCATATAAAACCTTACAAAATATTATGTCCTCCAAACTCGACATCCAAATAGCATAATTGGTTGCCATAAGAATAATCATGGATATCGTGAGCGTCTCCTCCACCGTGTTTGATATGTCTGAACAATACTTGGCACTCCCGGATATCCCAAACACCAAATTATAGCAACTACAAACTATAAATGATGCATCCCAACAATATCTGAGCGAAACCTAGCCTCAAAACACCCCAAAACGCTTGGACCATACTTTCAAAGCTCTTAAGATGGTCTGAACTGACCTCCAAACCCGCTGAACTGGCTTAAAAAGAATAAAAATCATACTAGAAACCACTGAACCGATCCAAAAACATAAGAACCGGACCCCAAAGTGATTGAATCGGGTCAAATAACACTAAACAGGCTCCACACCCACTGAACCGGACACGAAACTGACTAAAATAACAAAAAAAACTGAACAAGGAAGAAACACCCGAACCGGAGCTAAATTGCCACGAACCGGAGCCAAAACAGCCTAAAACCGAGAGAATCGAAACAAAAACTTATCGACCAGACCCGAAAGACACCGAACCGGGGTTGGAATCACCCGAACTGATCTGGAAATCATCAAACCAAGCTAAAAATGTTGTGAACCGGACTAAAAAAGTGTGAATCGGACCAAAAAGTGTTAGAAACTGGATGGAATGGACCGAACAGTCCGAAAACTCGTGAATTGGCCCGAAAACTGATAAAAACCACCTTGAAAAGCCCGAACCAGTCCGAAACAGCTTGGATTTACTTGTAACCTATTCGATTATGGTTAGAACCCGACTAGACCGACCCACAAACCTCTAGCCTACTCCGAATCGCTGACACACCTATTGACCAAGCACTAGCTATTGCTGACAGAACCATTGACCGGGCACCACGTCAACACTGACTGATGACATGGTCTTATTTTTCTTCGGAATGGCACGTGTAAGCCACGCTACAAGTAGATCTCACTCGCCGACCACATGCCTCCTTCTACCGGTGCGTGCAGCTTGCCTAGTGATCCTCCGACGATCAGGCAAATGTCTACATGATAGTCTCGTCGATACGAAACTCATGGTGCGATCAAATCAAGTATTTGACGAACTTAATATTTCGGTGAAAATGAAAAGTGTACAAAAATGTCTTTTTTCGGCAACTCTCGACTTCAACCTTGCTTTGATGCCATTTGTTAGGATCAATGGAGAGTTGCACACAAGTATACGAGGAAAATGCTTATATTATTATCACAAAAGCAAGCAAAACATCACCAGAGAGGAGGAGAACTCACTTAATCCCACTCACTCTCACATACAAACACTGTCTCACCGTCTCTCACTCTGGCTCTCCATACAACAAACACATATAAATACAACAATGAAAAAAAGAAGTGACGGGAAGATGAAAAATACTTGGGCGGGAAACCAAATGTTTGAGAGGGAAAATCCAACAATTGGGTCTGTGAGTTCACTCCTGTTTTATTTCTATTATCAAAATCGTTTCATTTTCAACACGACTACTTTTATCATGTAAGAAGTATAAAAAATATTATTTGTATTCAGAATTATATTGTACAATACCCTTTTGAATCCAAAATAGAATAACTACATAAAGGAAACTAGATAAAAGAAATATGAAAATACGGAAACATGAAAATAGGAAATAAGGAAGCATATACATAAGGAAATGATATATAAAATCTTAAAGATTATCTTGATGTATTCTAATAGCCCCCCTCTCAAACTCAAGGTGTTAGAGGAGATACCAAACTTGTGTTTGATAACTAGATCTTGAAATCATCTTGGAAGACACGCCTTAATGAATATATATGTTTGATTAAGAGAAGAAACTCATATGAGTCGAATGTACCATATGTGACATGGTAAGACTTTGAGATCCCGGAATGAGAGGCCGAGATGAGAGAGTGCATCAGTGCTAATTGAGATCGGGAATGAGATTCAGATAAGGACAACCAAGATCGGGGACGAGAGGCCGTGATGAGAGAGTGCAACAACGCTAGTTGAGATCCATGATGAAATCCAGATATGGAAAGCCAATACGAGACCCAAAAATTTTCATAACGAATATATTATTTAAAATAATAATAATAAGGATTAAAATTTTTAATTTTAATTGTAAATATGAAATTTTGCAGGATTGAGCCAAATTGGCGAGAAAATAATAACTTAGGGTTTAAGAAAAATAAAAAGTGAAATTAGGATTAAAATTTGATATTTAAATTGTGAGGGGCTAAGTTATTGAAATATAAAAGACAAGGGGGTTAAATGTTATTAAATAAATAAATAATAATAATAATTGTATTGCATGCAAGTGATGTGGCTAAAATTTGTAAAACAAAACATAGTGAATAGATAACTACAAAACAATGAGACCAAAACAAAAAAATGGGGAACCCAGAAATAGAAATACGACACACACTGTAACAGTTGAGATTTTTATAAATCAAATTTTGGAATTTATTTCTATTTCTTGGAATTTTGGTTGATTTAATATCCCAAATTCACGTCATTGTCATTTTATTCGAAAATTCTTGGGATATGAACCTTTATTTGGGAGAAATAAGCGATATTGGGCTAGTTCAGGTTGATTCGGATGAGTGTTGGGTGGCCCAGAGGCCTCACACAATCCCCCATCTCCCCATTGCATATCAAAATGTGGACAGTCTAGCCCACATCCCCATGTTGCATTTCGATATGCAACTGCCTCCCATGCCCTTCCAACACTTGCATTTCGATATGCACCATGCTTGCATTTCAATATACAAGTGCTCTGCCCTCATATTTCGATATACACATCATTGCATTTCGATATGCAATGCTTCTATTCATTCTCTTTGGTCCCGGCATGCCTTATATTTCGATATATACGACTTGCATTTCGATATGCAAGATCGTATTTCGATATACGGTCCTCTTCTTTTATTGCATTTCAATATACCCCCTATTTCGATATGCCCTTCCTTCATCTGTATTTCGATATACAAACAGGTGCATATCGAAATACGAATGCACTGTTTCATCCGTGTGGAGGAACAATAATTCTATATTTCGATATACAGTCCCACTGTATATCGATATATAGTATCGACAGACAGTTTTATGAGGCTTAAGTGAGGGGAATTTTGGTCATTCTACTTGTGTTTTATACACACACTTAAGGAGAGAAATCCTCATTCTTGTCCAGAACATTTCCCCATTCTCTTTCTACCATTCTCTCTCTCTACATTTCAACAAATCTCTCTCCCTTCTCTCTAAGATTGTGAGAGACTGGTTGGGTTTTGGAAGAAATCGTCTTCACAAAGGCCATAGAGGTTCTCAAGCTCTATGCATCGGTATGCTCGGATTATAGTGGTATCAAGACCCCTCACCTAGGGTTTGGTCTTGGTTCATCTTGGAAGGTAGGTCTTTCCACTCTTAATATCTCCATTATTGATATTCTCTCTTCCCTCTCCAAATACTTTTGTAGATTAACGACATTTTTCGTATTCTTTGTTGTAGGTAAGATTAACCCTTCAATTCCTTGGGTGTTTGAGTTCATTTGTACTTCATTGTACTCCCTAGGATATTAATTTCAAGATCCCTAACTTAATTTTGAAAACCCCCAATTTCTATGAAAATCATAATTTGAGTCTCTTTGGAAATGATGAAATTGATTTGGGGAAAAGGGTCCTATGATCCCATTGTCGCTTAAAAATGAATTTTTGGAAGTCAATTTGATAAATCACGTTTTGGGGTCAAAATATGAGATTAGGAGGTATGGGTGCCCTAATCGATTGAATTAAATGAAATGATGAATTGAACGATTTAATTGTCCTAAACATAATAGACTAGTTGGGTTGGTTATTATGCTTATTCAGGAATTTCGTTTCCTGGGTGGATTTACATCCACAACGTTGTGCAATAGGGGTCGACTAGAGCCCTCCCGACAGGTCAGAGAATTTTGAGGAACTTTATGAGTAGCTTAGTTGACGAACTTCTACTACGGAACTAGCCGAAACCTAATAAATCTTGAATTAATAATTATGCATGACTCCCTTGTTTCGTCAAGATGGAAAGATGCAGAATTTTATTATTGCCTCCCTTATTTCGTCAAGGTTGAGATGTGAAAAGAAAATACTGTTCTCCTTGATTTCGTCAAGTTGAGCCTTTTGTAAGAAATTCAAATGAATCATTGAATTTGGATTTTGAAAGAACTTGGAAGATGTAATTTTGAATTAAATGGTTTTAAAGATATAAAATTGGTCCTCAATGCATGCATACTTTTATTTCTCTTGCACTCGTATCTCTTATCCCAATTTTAGAAATATTTGGTTGTGGATTATCTCTACTAGACAATTGCCTATCCCTCTATTTATAGGTACTGATCCGCATACCTAGCGGAGGACTTTAGGAATCATTCCCTAGCTTGCTTGCGAGTGTGGACTTGGATGCCATCCTTTTGGTATCTATTATTTATTTTTGTTTTGTATTTCTTTAAATTCATGTACCCGGACTATATTTGATTTAGATTTGTAAAACTCTTAAACTCATTGATTGCATGCTTGTATTTCCCATTCCCCTTTTTTTTGCTCTTTGATTCATGGTTGGATTGGGTAGATAGTTTTACATTCAAGTCCATGTTGTCATATTTGTAATTTCAAAAAAATGGTTTGAAAATCCGGGGCGTGACAACTTGGTATCAGAGCTTTCGGTTTTAAAAACTTAGGCCTTTGGGGAGACATTTGGTCTTAATGGGTGCATTGTTTTGACTTGCATTCATGTGATTTGCTTGGAGTGCTTGTGTGCATTGCATGAGGAACCAATATTTTATAAGAATTAAATTGATGAGATCATTCGCATAAATCTCAATGGTGTGTCCTAGGTTGATGTCGACCCTCTAGTTGACCCCTTATCTTGGTCTTGTTATTCCTTTGAGTTTGACTCCAGTTGATGATATCTCGCATGTCCTTGCCTCGTTCTTAAGAAGTGGACCCTTGACTCTTGTATCTGTGGTTGTTTCTGGTTTGTCCTTGCCTCATGTTGAGATGTGGGCTTTGATTATAGTGTTGAAGTCGATCCCTATTATTGATGAATCATTCTTTCTTCTTGTAGTTGATATGCCTCCACATAGGGCTATGGGCCGTGGAAGGGGACGTCTTGGACTTCCTATCCCTGACGCTAGTAGCCAGGAAGTCACAGGCCAACAAGGTGACTTTCCCGAGGTTGTTCCTCCTATTGTGCCATCTCTAGAGGGACTGGTTATTCCTGGTCAGTTTATGCGTGAGTTTGTTGTTGCTATGGTTGAGGCTATCCATGGAATGGCTTCCCCCAGAGAGGTTCAGGGTGATCGTGCTATTGATGCCCTTCAAGAGTTCTGTAAGTAGATCCTCCCAATTTCAACGATGAAGGAGATCTGCTGGCTGCAAATCATTGGTTGTCGGAAGTTATAAAGATTCTGAATATGCTAAAAATCCAATAGAATCAATTGAGGATTTCTTTTGCCTCATACCAGTTCATTGGTGAAGCTAATGAATGGTGGTCATCTGTTATGGAAGCTCGTATGGATATATTGAGGGCATCTAGGAACTTCAACCCTCATATTGCCTAGAACCCTATTGGAGCTTTGTCTTGGATAGAGTTTGAAGTGGCTTTTGAAAGCCAATATTTTTCGGAATCATATCGAGATTACATCTGCGAGCAGTTTGAGAAATTGGAACAAGGCTCCATGATAGTAACCCAATATTCAGTCAAGTTCCAAGCATTGTCTAGGTTTGCTCCTAACCTGGTGAGTTCTGAAGAAAGAAAGTGCAAATCGTTTGAGAAAGGTTTGCATTCCTCGGTCCAAAGACTCGTGATGAGTCAGAAGATTAGAAATTTTGATGATATTGTGGAATGTGCTCGGACCATTGAGCCGAAGATAGAAGCTCCTAAAGAAGTTTGTGTTTGGGAACCAAGGAGGCAGGTGTCCGGTTCTAGTTCATCTTTAGATAGTTTCGGGAGAAATAGGCAGTGTGACCATTCCCATTTCTCTAGGAGACAAGGCTCACAGGCTAGTGTTGGAAGTCCTGGAGTCACGACCAAGCAATACGTCATTTTCCACCATTATAACCAACCAGGATATTATCATACTGACTACCCCCAATTGTTTTGCTTCGATTGTGGTCAATCTGGTCATGTCTCCATAGGGTGTCCCTTCAAGGTAGGTGATCGTAGTGAGACTGGTTCTATACAACAGTCTCGTCCTGGACAGCACATGCAGATTGGTCCTTCCTCGTCAGGCCAGTGTTCCAGAGTTGACCATGCCGGATCCTCTGTTCCTGGCCAGTCATCAGGACACAAGGGTGGATAGGGTCATGGTAAATTCACTCAGGGAAGAGCTTATACTATTCTTGTGGCTCCTCCTCCTACAGTGCCTCAACAGCCAGAAGCTTCGGTTGTGCAGGGTACATTTCTTATCTATGGCTCTTTCTCTAATATTTTGGTTGATTCTAGAGCATCACATTCTTTTCTTGTTGCATCATTCACATCTATGTTGGGCTTGAAGTTTGAGGTATTGACCCCACCTATGATGGTAGAGACTCCTGTTGGTGGTCTAGTCCCGTTAGACCGTGTTGTTCGTGGTTGCCACCTCACCATTGAGAACTGGATGTTCATCTGTGATTTTATAGTGTTGGCTATGTATAGTTTTGATAACATTCTGGGCATGGATTGGTTGTTCACCTATCATGCCACTATTGATTTTCACAGTCGGCGTGTTAACATCCTAGCTTTGGAAGGAGACTTCTTCTATTTCTATGGGGAACATTGCAAACCCCTAGAATCCAGTCGGTATGATCCAAAGAAGCAAGGGTTTCTCCATTGCCTGTTGGCTAGTTTGTGTTTGGACGATAATGTCTACCATCCTGTGGATTTACCTCTAGTTGTTTTTGAGTTCCCAGATGTCTTTCCAGAGGAATTGCCTGGATTGCCTCCCGAAAGGGAAGTACAATTTTTCATTGATCTATTGTTAGGGACCCATCCCATTTCTGTCCCTCCCTATGAGTTTGCACCTTTTGAATTGAAAGAGTTGAATGTGTATGTAACACCCTAGAAATTTTAAACCATTTTTTAAATACCATTATAAATGAGGCATCATGATAGAAATTGACCACTACCAATACTAGTCCAACAAGTAATGTGAAAGTACAACATGAAGACATACATCCACATTCTAGGATATGATTTTAAAGCTTTACAAACTTATTTACAACAAGATGTCCAGGTACAAAGAAAAGAAAGAAAAATACAATAAATAATGAACAACTACCTATCCAACTAATGAATGATAAAATGCTCCAAGGTCATCCAAGAAGCTCCAAATTCCAGCTCCGAATCCGAAGTGGATTTTTTGCATAAATATTATGGCATTCCCCAAATCGTTGGGAGGGCCCCACTACTCTTTGATTCCACGTTGTAAGTGTTTCCTAGCCAAAACTAGCCGATTTGGACCTGGTATTATTTCCTAGCCGAAGATAATACCACATGATTCATGTTTTCCTAGCCAAGCTAGTCCGTCATATTCCACTTCATTAGATGATTCATAAGTGATAGATTCAAGGTTGAATACGAGTAGTTCTTATGGGACACATCCTCCATATTTGACGTTCATTGGGTGTGTTAAACTACGTACGTAATTTCTTCAATCACTAGCTCAACCTTGGCCAATCCAAGGGAGACAACCACCCCGACAATTCCACCTCAATCAAATGTTTAAAACCAACATTCTACCGCCACGGGGCTAAGGAAAAGCCCAAGTTCACCAAAATGTGAAGGGAGGGGACTTAGACACCCAAATCCCATTTTAATGCCCACTTTGTAATTTCATCGAACACTCGGTGTCCCATAGACTCTGAGGGACTTATTATGATATTACAGACTCAACACACCCAATTTCTCTACACACAAGTCCTACAAAAATCCTAACGTCACAATTTTCCCTCAAACACAATTTATGATTCTCACGGGAATTCCTTCGGACAAGTCATGCTCGTACCTAGCCAAGGTCGTGTATCGATTTCACAAGCATCTCTCCTCCACCCAAACCTTAATGTTTACAAAAAATCAAATCTAGGATTCCTACGGAAAATTCATCGAACATGTAGTGAGCGTAAGTCTCTAGGGATACCTAATACCCCAACAATCTCTCTACTTAATCCTCGATCGCCCCCCAAAGCATAGATTACAAACCTATACTAACCATAGGTCATGAAATCGGATTTGGTGCTCATGAGTACAAGGATGAAATCTATGTACACACACACACACACACACATACTAGATAGTAGAGAGAAGTTTACCCTCCGGAGAGTCGCCGGAGCTCCAAGTCCGCCGGAGAAACGTCCTTAACACCACCACGATCCGAACCCACCATTGCAAAGATCTCCTCAAGCTCTCCAAGGTTATTGAAGATCAAATCTTTCAAAGAGTGATGGATTTGAGTAGAGAGAGGAGAGAAGGGAGGGGTTTTAGGGTTTTAGGGTTTTAGAGAGAGAGGTGAGAGGTTTCGGACGAGAGGGTTGAGAGAAATGAGGTGTGGGCCAAAAATAAGCTGGACCCGACAATTAAAATGCAATAGTCCACTGCGCCGTCCGGATGAGAGTCTCGTCATCTAGATGAAGACCCACCACCATCCGGACGGACATCACCCCAGTCCAGACGAAGCCTCCTGAAGCACAACCCCAACTTTCTGCTCGCTCGTCCGGACGGGACCAACCCCTGGTCCGGACGAGCCTCTAACAAATGGTCCGTAACAACTTCGAATCAACCCCAAACCTTTCTCACACAACCTCGAACATTTACAACACATTCTAGACATTGAATAACCATCCTAAGGCCACACCGTGACCTCTCTCAAGGCCACAAATGAATGCGATGAACGAACGAACGATTCATAGACTTACCGAAACACATCATCAATGCCCAAATCGCATACCAAGGAAAGAAATCCAAGACCGAGAGGTCAAAACTGATTTAAAGCTCCCCGACATATATTTCAAAACCAAAGAATTGAATTTAAAGGGCAATGAAAATTCAAGTCGTGACATCTCATACCCCTTAAAGAAATTTCGTTCTCGAAATTGGATAAGAAAGAGGAGGGAGTGAGAATCAAACCATCCGACTATCGAAATCGAAGAACTTTACTCCTCCACAGTTGAATTGGAATCAAAACTCACCTCCACAATGAACTTCTCGAGAGTTGAATCACATGAGACACTATAATAAGCTCAAGTAGGATGCTTGGGTTTGATATAATTACTCGGACACTCGGTTAAGCATAGGTACGATCTCGCTTCAACATCCACCAATTTATTTGCAATTGCAACAATGCAAGGACACGCTTCACAACCCGCATGCTCACAAACATGCCAAGAAATCAGGGAATGATTCCCGATATGATACGAATATGCCAATATGAAATCGATTCCATCGAGATACCAAAAGAATGGAGAATCCTACAAGAGACAACCTTTCCACGACAACTATTACCAAATGACAGAAAATAGATGAATCAGTGTTACAAACACCAACACTCCCTTATCGATCTACAAGCTCACTCATTAGAAATTCTCACGTTGTCATCCTCCACAAACCAATAATCATACCACGGGTACACCGATACATAAGGATACGCCAAGGACACGCTGATATGCCGATACGTGATAGACACGCTGATACGCTGATACGCCGATACGCGATAGACACATCGATACGCCGATACGTGATAGACACACTGATATGCCGATACACGATAGACACACCAATACGCCAATACACGATGGACACTCCGACACACCACAAACACGCCAGCACGGCTTCAAGGCCTTTTGCACGAATGCTTGGAAAATCATAACTAGCGAGGATACATCATCACACCAACACCCACGAACTAACCGAAAATAAATGCAACGCATGAATATGCTCCAAAATCCTCGAGCCAAAGAATACACCACACCGAACACACACATCCTAGTGTGATAACCGTATGACCTTGGTAATTTGTTTTGAGACACCCCGGTCGGTAGCTCTTCTCAAACCAATTCACCACGTCAAACGTGTATCACATAACTAAGAAAGTACTCACACACCTACACACGCCAAAATGTGCACGTGCTAAGCCCAACAACATGGCATGGCACTAAACTCACACCAAGTCTATACCACAATATGAATTCGTATCCAACTTTCCCACGGTTAATCGAACACGCACTTCTTTGGTCCACAAACTTTTCTCCAATGATCAAGTAACGTCCAATGCACAATCGTAGCAAAAGATAATAGAAGTGTCTTATTCAGATAAAACTTTGCAACCGAAAAGGAAACACTCGTACTCTCATTTAGAATACCACGTCGATAGAGAGACAATCACTCGAAAGCATAGTCCTTTGAACAACAAAGATTTTCACCAAGAGGAACAATGAAATGTGATCGTTATGTGTCACCCAACTAGAGAAACAGAGTGGCACATTGCGTCACATGGGTGATTTACAATGTAGAACGCAACTCGAGTGGAACCTTAAAAGGAAACCTAAAGGCTTTAATTCATGCGTTAAACAAAACAGAACTCAATTTGAAGTCATCGAGAGGTCAACAAATCTTTCGATGAGTAGTCAACAAGGTACAAAAGTATGTGTCAAATAAAACAACAAAAGGAGAAGTCCAAATCTCTTTCACCACTAGAGTTTCAACACCATATAATGGATACACCACTTGTGCTCAAAACGCGACTGCCAAAGAAGTGGTCTATCAAGGAGAAAGAAAGGAAACTTCCGATAAAGATCACACCGATCAAAGCCAACACCAACCAAAGGAAGGGAGTCATAATGCCACTCATAGAGATATGAAACCAAATGATGCCTCACACATGTTTCCTCATGACACACCACATCAACTGAGTGTGCCTCAACAAGAGAAACCACCAATTCCCAAAAGGAGTAAAAAACATGAAACTTATGGATAAACAATAATAACGATCAGCACCAAAGAATGTCGACCAATGAGGTACCACATCACGGATTTTATTTCTTCTAAATTCCTCTTGCCTAAGATAATCTCTCACCATATGGCCAACTATACCACAAGAGAAGTCAGACTTCAACAATGGAAGTGGCATAGTGCATAGGCATGAAGACAATCCGACTGCGAGAGACTTGCAACCACAATGAGTAGTTGGACATTCAAATCACCAACCGAGTCAAAAAAGAGATGCCAATTGACAAAACACATAGGTGTCTATACAAGAACAGTCCACATCAGGATCGGGATAGAACAATTGCACAAAATGACACCAATCACTTGGAAGAATTCAACACTTACAACGGATTCACAAGGGCGAATTTCCCATCCATACTTAACCCGAAGGAAATACACAATGGTCCAACAAGTCGAGAGGTGGTAAGGGACACGCCAATAGGACTCACAACAATGAACACGCAAGCATCAAGGGTCCTACAACTCCTTACAAGCCAAGGATTAGCACCGAGAGGATCACCTTCGACCTTTGATTGAAGAAGATTTCAAACGAAGGAATTCATTCAAAGCATTCAAGGTACAACTCGCAATCATCCAACTAACCTGCAAAGAAAACAACTAACATCATTCAACCAAGGATACCCGAACAAATACAGGAAAGATAAACAACTTTTATGGAACACCCATGCTTCTACATGAACAGTAAGCCCAAACAACAACAAACGGATATCGATATCGAACTTCTCATGACCAACCGGCCTCAAACCAAAGCAAGGCAAGAGTTCAAATAGGAAAGAGGTATGTCGCAACCGAGCTTACACTCACGAACTAACCAACAACGGCACCACGAAGCCTACAAAATCCAAAACAGGCTC
>NMUG010002762.1:0-15569 GCA_002855965.1 Monotropa hypopitys
GCAATCTTGGAGTATATATGTTAGTATGGTAGCATGTATATTAGGAAGATTGTAATTAAACCAAATTAGGTAGGTAGAATAATTAGATTTGATTTTACTTTCCTTATTTTCCTTTGTATCCGATCTATAAATAATTCCTCCTTGAGAGAAGAATACACATCATTCGAATATTAATAAGAACAATACTCTATATCTAGCGCAAAATTAAAAGACGCCGTTGATAATTCGTGTAAAATAGATGCTACTAATGGTATTGTTGAGAATGTGCATCCAAGAACAATAGCGTTGGATCATCTCCTTTCGATTCAAAAATCATTTGGTGACCGTACGAGACTTGGTTACATAGCTTCCTCATCAAATCCATCAACGGAGGTTAAAGAGACACATGTTGTGCAATAGAAATCAATTCCTTCTACAACAAAGGTAAAGTCTCAAATCCTACAACCGCAAACAATGAAAGCGGTAAAAATAGTGCCTAAACAAAAGGAGGTAAAATCTCAAACTGCTAATCCTGATGTCAAGACTAAAGTGGTCAATTCTGTTAGTAAATTTATTCTTGCCATTTTTGTGGAGGGGTTGGCCATATTAGACCTCAATGTAAAAGGATGCATACATCACCTACTACACATACACGTATCATACATAAATTTATTCCAATATGTCATCTGTGTAGTGTGAAAGGTCATTTTCATTCAAACCTTGAAGTCACATGATGATCTAAGCGATCCCGACGCGTTAAAGACTTCTTCAAGGAGTTTCCAACTCTCTATTTCCTTTCACTGATTGATCGAGAGTACCTGCAGTGGATTCTATGGGTTGATTGAAGAGCACATTGATTCGTAGCATGCGACGGATCATTCATTGGGAACGGTGCACGGGCGAGTCGGCATAGAGTCTCTGGGTCAACCAAGAGCGAATCGAGGTTGTAGGTATGAATCCTTTGTTACTGTTCAACGAGTATAGTGTTTGATTTCCTTCCCGTCGATTTTTACTCATTTAGCGGTTTTCTATGTATATCCCTGTGTTCATTGTTTGGTTGGTGATTGCGTTTATTTTCCACACTTATTTCTACAACGTAGTTTAGAAATATTTTGAAACAAGCATTCTCTAAAAATATTTGAATCCGAGTTATCGAACAGTCGGGAATAATAATATTTTATCAACATGTATGAAGGTGTTGTCACCACTATTAGATCTCTTGTAGGGAAAACGAGTGAATTTCCAATCACAATAGGATTACATCAAGGATATGCTTTGAGCCCTTATTTTTCCCCCTAATTATGGACGAATTGACTAGATCCATTCAAGATATCCCACGATGCATGATGTTTGCAGATGATACTGCCTTGGTAGATGAAATTGTAAGAGGTGTTAATGTCAAATTCGAAACTTGGAGAGAAATTTTGGATTCATGAGGTTTTAGGATCAGTAGGAGTAAGACGGAGTACACGATATGTAAATGTAGTGATAGCCAAAGTATTAATATTGACACAGTGACCCTCTAAAATTAGGAATTACCCAAAAGTGAGCGTTTAACTTTCTTGGCTCAATTATTAGTAAGGATGGAGAGTTTGCATAGGATGTTATACACAGAATTCAAGTTAAATGGATTAAGTGGAGGAATATTGCGGGAGTGTTGTGCGATTGTAGGATACCTGCAAAGTTGAAGGAAAAGTTCTACTATATGGTTATAAGTCTAGTCATGTTATATCGTACAGAGTGTTGGGCAAGATGATTGTTGAGATGTATGTGTGGCAAAACCTTGCGAGATAGAATTAAAAATGAAAACCTTCACGATATGGTAGATGTCACCCCCGAACCAATAAAGATAAATAAGTAACCTTAATGGCCAAAGGTGCAACTAATTAACTCATTAATTCATAATTAATAGCCAAAACCGTTAAACATTCGCAAAGTATTTTATCATACAACCATGACCATGTTTGGTAAATGACTAAGTCCAACAAGTATGTTATATTACAACATTTTTCCAAAACTTAAACATGATATACAATCCCTTGACTTAAACAGCAAGTAGTAAAACTACCCTATCTAACAAGTAGTGAAACTACCCTATCTATTTGTGTCACGTGACCTGGACGTCGTAGTGGACCAGTCAGCTATACTCCGTACCTGGATTTACAAATATAACAAACAAGAAATCCAGGAGTTCGTTAGATACAAATAAACGTATTGCATAACGAAATAAAACAATGCAAGGATAAGATGCATATGAGCAACAACCAATGTATCTAGCCAGGTTTCACAATCCACAGTCAAATTTTTATAAATGATTAGGTTCAAGATACTGTTTATTATTTTTAACTTCATAGTTTCCATTGGCAGTGGACAATAACGTCTAAATACAGTCTCAATGACTAGCAGTCTCGATGACAAATAGTCTCAATGACAAGCAGTCTCAATGACTATCGATCTTGATGACCATAAGCTTTTAATTAGCTTTACAGTCTCAATGACAAGCAATCTCAATGACTAGCGGTCTCGATGACCAGAAGCTTTTAATTAGCTTTACAGTCTCAATGGCAAGCTGTTTAGCGTTATTTTTATATTCTATTATGAACAACCATTTCCTGTCCAACAATGCTCAGTGAATTGCGTAATAAGGTGTAATCGGTTCACATTGCATAATAGCGTGTCCAACAACATATCTAACCACACAATCAAACCCACATTTGGTTTATTCACAACTTAAAAGTAAAACATATATACACATCTTTCTTGGTTAAATAATATATATAAATTGCTTATAACGAACTCACCTTTCGATTTACCACTTAGAATGTCTTTGAGACATCTCCGGTTCGTTGGTCTCGTTTCCTGAAATTATTGCAAAAGGAATTTAAGTATGTAATTATTCTTTCCAAATCCCTATTTCCTTTAAAATAATTTGGTACAGCTATAGTGGTTACCGATAACCAGGGATTGGCGGGTTACCGATAACCAGAGTTTTACATTGGTTACTGATTTCCTCGTCCAGACTGGGTTACCGGTATCCGGAATCTAAGACAGGTTACCGGTATCCACTTCATCAGGTTACCGATAACCTACAACTTTGCTTTCTACCCTGCATACTTTATCTAACACGTTACCGATAACCACCTCATTAGGTTACCGGCAACCAGAGTCTCTGCATTTTCCCACTACAGAGGTTAATGACACGTTACCGATAACCATAAACTTGAGTTACCGGTAACATGAACTTCTGGGTTTCTGAATTCTATTACTGAGCATTGAGTTACCGATAACCCGTCCAATTGGGTTACCCGTAACCCGAATTTCTAGGTTTCCTCTGCGATGTTCATCTTCTTTCTCGCATCACACACACATATCACAGATACATACAACTACATCCCCTATTATATTCACTCATACTTTGCACATGCACAAACACTTTCCATCGCACTCACCCATACACCTACACAACCACGCACACATCTAACTCCGCTACACACACAGACTTCGTACGCACACACACACTTACACCTACGCTGTCACACAAAATTACACACATAGCGATACATACACAATGCACACACTTACATACCAACTTACAACACACACACACACATACACAGCCGCTGCACAGCACCACCAAGCTCAGCCAACTTCACACACACCTCTCAATCTCTTCCTCTCGTTCTCTGTGCGTTTTCTTTCTCTTCCTCCTTACGAAATTCTCTTCCGCCGGATGATTGTTGCCTTGACACAACTATTCATAAATTGTTTTGTATACATGTAACCCACTTTTTGCATGTATTTGGGTTTATTACAATTCTTGCCATGTATTTTCCCTATTTTACACTTATGCCCCCAAATCTTACTTAATTCTCTCAATTGCTTATATTCTCTACTTTTTATTCATTTAATACCTTAAAGTCAAACCCTTCATTTCCATTATTTTATTCACGTCATTTCCCTTGCTTTCTTTTCGTAAAAAATGATAATCTTCTTAAAACATTATTAAAATAATACAAACAAGAATTTCTAAGCAGGTATTACAGTATGGGTCGCGCCACTAGAAGCTAAAATAAGAGAAAATAGATTAAGGTGATTTGAACATGTCTATCATGAGCCCGTTGACGCGGTAGTTAGGAGGAGTCATATGGTTATGATAAATGGTAGCACTAAGAGGAGGAGTAGACCTAAATTAACTTTAGAAGCGGTAGTTTGTAAGAATCTAAGGTTACTAGGTATAACGGAACACGATGCACTCGACAAAGAGCATTGAAAAGAACAAATTCATGTAGCTGACCCCAGTTGATTGAGACTTGAGGCTGAGTTTGGTTTGGTTTATGTTACAGATGAAATGATCCCATTTCTTCCTATGGTCTCCTAGCTGTTCCATGGGGTATTTGCGTTTGGATGTGACTGTGTAGGGTTGATTTGTCTTGGCTTTACTCATTAAATCAGAAGTCTCTGGCATGTTAATACATTAGATCTCTGAGTGCTAGAAGTGTACATTGTTTGATTTTTATGCATGTCAAACCATGGAAAATGGAGTACCAGTTTCTTTTTGGGTTTAATCTGTAAGTGGTCAGAGTAGTACGCTTGGTACGAGGTTTTTTTGATTTTCATTCTTTCCTAAAGGTTCCACCAGTAGAGTTTAGAGATATTATTTGGGTGACTGGTAACAATTTTGTAGTCAGCAGTTTTTACATTATACACAGGTTTGACGACGTCTCATTGGCTGGCCCAGTGCCTAAGTAGGGTCTTGATTGGACTTGTACGATTAATCTTTATCTCCCTTAGGACTTGCAATTGAATATCAGGAAACTTGTTCACTTCATTGTACTGCATAACACACATTCGATCCTCACTTTTCGCTTCTCCAATAACTGTCAGTTCCCGTAGGCGGTATGTGTAATGACCATAATATCGTGTTGATCTACATGGAAATTGAAGAGGCAGTTCACTTGCATTTTACATCTCAGGCATTAAAATGGAGTTTGGCTTACCTTGAGATGTGCCTGCATTAGTAAAGCAATAACTTATTTCAATTCCGCTAATGTAAAATGTGCTCCTCAATTTCATCGCGTTACAGTTGCTGGTTTTTTTCTCTGCCCGTGCTTACCACGGTATGCAGGTTCATCAAGGAAGGCTCTCTGAGAATGAAACTAGGCGCTACTTTCAACAACTTATAGATGCAGTTGCACATTGTCACAGTAAGGGTGTTTACCACAGAGATTTGAAGGTGCGGTGTGATAGTAGTTTACTATAAGATTGGTTTTCATCCAAGTTAATTCTTTTTTGTTTTCCTTTTAATCAGCCTGAAAATCTTCTTCTCAATTCAAATGGAAACTTGAAGGTTTCTGATTTTGGACTCAGTGCATTGCCGCTACAAGTAAGCATGATGATATCCTGATTTATTGAATACAACTGGAGTTCTTTCAACAATGTGCAAGTTGGTATGCTGTATGTTTCTTTTCCTGAATCCTTGTGCAGGGAGTTGAACTGCTTCACACAACTTGTGGGACACCAAATTATGTTGCTCCTGAGGTGCAACTCTTTTAAGATACTTTGCATTGGCGATTTCAAATATGGTTGCATGCACTGCTGCATTCAACTTTTGTCACCGGCTATATTTGGTTTCATTTAACTAGACTCATATTGAAATTTAAAACAAATTTCACATCCCGCTTATGAAGTGCATTGCTTGAGATTTTTTCCCTGAAGAAATTGATTCAGTAAAACTGAAACTTTCGAGGAAATTGTTCCACAGACTCAAATTCTATTTGAAGAAGCATGGTTCTTTATATTTCTTCACCATCTGAATTTCGTCCCCATCAATTGATGCCGTAGGTTTTAAGCCACCGGGGTTATGATGGTGCTGCAGCAGATATATGGTCATGTGGAGTCATCCTTTATGTTTTAATTGCGGGATATCTGCCTTTTAACGAGACTGATCTTCCAACCTTGTACAACAAGGTTAGTTGCTCGTGTCCTATCAATTGCTGATGTTGTGCTGTAAGCTCTTCACACATAATGCATTTACAAAAGGGTTAGTTGCTCACGATCTTTGATTTGATGGTGTTCACCCAATTTGGATGAGCGTGTCGCTGCAATGTGGGCGAGTTTTCTGTTTTGCTCCTTTCTGGGCATCGTTTGTATAACCTTGGCATCTATGTAGCACCGACACCTCTAGAAGTCCGCCATATGACGTACCCGACTCGGACACAGCGGGGACACGGCGGGGACACGGCAAAATACGTATCCGACATGCCACATGTTCCAAATATTTTATTTTATTTTTTCGAATGGGGACACGACGGGGACACTGGGGACATGCCGGGGACATGCCGAGGATGTTTGTGTGTGTTTTTTAAAATTTTTGGGGGTACTAATTATATTAGTAAAAAATATGGGGTAAAGTGTTAAAATGAATATAAAATCCCTAATTCATATAACAGACCTAATACCTAATATGTGGGCTGCTGCCTGCTGCCTGATGCTTTGAGGGCCATTGAGGTGGGGGCTATTGCAGGAGAGACGATTGCTTGATCGGTATCTCTCTCTCTCTGTGTGTGTGTGTGTGTGTGCGCGCGCGTGGATCGTCCCACCTCACCTGCTGGAGTTCTTTTCCTTTTTTTCCAGGATGTTAAAATAAAGAATTTTGTCAAGCATAGATTCTATGCGGAAAAATTAAAAACCAGGACATGCCTTGTTCATTTTAACACTTCTTTTCTTGTTCATTTTAAGGTATTTTTTGATATAAAACACGTCTTCCTCAACGGGTGCTATTAGCACACCCAAAATGGATGAGGGAGTATTTAGCAATTTGTAACTAAACTGGAAAAATTACCTGGAAGAAAAGGAAATATGAAATGGAAGTGCAATTTCTGCGGTCTTCCAAAACTGGTTCATACACTAGGGTGAAACCACACTTCTTGAAAATCTCAAGTGATGGGATTGAGGTGTGTACCATGGTAACAAGAAAAGATACTGTGGAATTTAATAGATTGTTGGAGGAAGAGGAGGTGAAGGCAAAAGAGTCCAAACCAAAGCAAATTTTATTGACTCCTTCTAGCTCATCTCTTACCGCCGACAACTTTCACTCAAACACAAGAAGGCTTGGGATAAAAAAGGATGGAAAACGCTCATCAAAGTTGTAATTCCGTCCTTAATGCTTTTTTCACTCAAACACAAGAAGGCTTGGGATAAAAAAGGATGGAAAACGCTCCTCAAAGTTGTAATTCCGTACTTAATGCTTTCAATATTGGGACCCGGGAACAATTGCATAGTTGCACGAATGATTTACTCCGTGGGATTGCCTTTGAATTTGGCAAGAAATTCACATTATGTTAGCTCATATACGTATTACGCCAATACTAGCATATCAGGTTACATACCACCGAGATACAACATGTTGAGACTACATTGCTTCAAAAAAAGCCAAATGTTGAAAGATTGCAAGTGATGGTCAGAGTGATTCTCAACGAAGACCTTTAATAACTTTTATGGCTGTCACCAGTGGTTTACCTATGTTTCTTAAGGCCGTTGATTGTACGGGAGAAACGAAGGATAAACATTTCATTGATACATTGATGAATGAGGTTGTTATTGAGGTTGGGGCTAAGAATGTGGTTCAAATCATCACAGATAATGCTTCGAATTGTAAGGCGACGGGACACCTAATTGAAGCACAATATCCTCAAATTTATTAGACTCCTTGCGCCGTGTACACTCTAAATCATGCTTTGAAGAACATCTGTGCTGCAAAAAATGTGGAGAATAACTCGCATGTATATGATGAATGTAATTGGATTTCAATCGTCGTTAGTTATGCAATGGTCATTAAGAACCACATAATGAACCACCAAATAAGATTGGCTATTTTCAATGAATTTTCTCTTTTGAAGTTAATGTCGGGTGCAGAGACTCATTTTGCTTCATCCATTGTGATGCTAAAGAGATTTAAGCTTATCAAACAAGGTCTTCAATCGATGGTAATTAGTAGTCAATGAAATGCTCATAGGAAGGAGCTTGGTGCTTCATTTGTTAGGGATGCTTTGTTGAATGAGATGTGATGGGATAAGGTGGACTACATCCTATCATTTACGACACTTATTTATGACATGCTTAGAGCATATGACTCGGATGGGCCTACTCTTCACTTGATTTACGACATGTGGGATACTATGATTGAAAAAGTGAAGTGCACCATTTACAAGCATGAAAAGTTGCTTTTTGATGTGGATGATGTACCATTTTATCAAGTTGTTCATAAAATACTTATGGATAGGTGGAACAAGAACAAACACCACTTCATTGCTTGGAACATTCACTAAATCCAAAGTAGTTACAACATAATTTACCATTTTCACTGTGTTTAGGTTATTCACATCTTATTTATTTATTTACTTTGTAATTTAGGTATTATTGTGACAAATGGCTTCAAGAGGATCGAAAACGAGTTCCTCTACACAAGGATTTGGAGATTACAACGGAGAAAAATTCTTGAAAAGGTACTTTGATGATTCAATGGTGTGTAGCCAAGCCAATATGGACTATGCCAAGTTTTCAACCATTAGAGGGGCCATTTGCCAACATTGATACTATTGAAGATAGATGAAATATAGATGCTCATAGTTCGTGGGCTATTCATAGTGCATTCGCTCCAACTCTTCAAGCTATAGCATCGAAGTTTCTCATTCAACCTTCTTCTTGTTGCCAGAGAAATTGGAGTACCTACTCGTTCATCCATTCAGTGAAAAGGAATAGAATGATCGATTTGGTGTATGCCATGCCCCGGATTTTCAAACCTTTTTTGAAATTCATTTTATAATTGAAAGGTAACTAAGTACTATAAACAATATCCCAATAGTGCAAGCCATCCATGTGCATCCATCACATGCCATCCAAATGAAACCAACTAATAATAAGTTTGCAAGTTCCAAATGAAAACTTCAAAACCAAGTAATAACTATTTCAAATTCTCTCAAAACATCTTTGAAAACCTTCTACTAAATAACTAAACTTCTTCAAAGTAAATAAGTAGGATGCACCCATCTACAAACATGCTTATCTTCAAAGTTGGGCTCGGTACCTAAAAAATAAAGAGCGTTATGCCCAGTAGGAGAATCTATATCCAAGGATGCATATGGTTGTAGTGCACTTGTGTATGAGTAGTGTACAACACATATAAATGATATAACTATGGGACAATATGCATGACCATGATCCCATTCCAATTCTTTTCATCCATTACTATGCTTTTCTTTTCATTCCTTCCATTTAAAAGTCTTTATCAACATGCATAGATGAATTCCAAGAATCGCATCATAAGCCAATTTCGGATTACATCATTATTTCCTCACTTTATCATGTTTTTGAGTCATAGAACATCACTTGGATTTTTTTCCAGAATAGTGGTCTCTCGGAAAACTATGTCTATTTCTTGTATTCCTTGACTAATCGGGAGGGCTCGGTCAAACTCCCATTGTGCAATGTCTTGGATAATATCCATTCAGGGAAATCAAATTCCCGATCCATAATAATATTCCAAGCCAAAACTTGTCCAATTTCCAATTCCAATTGTCCTTTATGATTCACATTCCAATTTATATAACCAAGTTAGGACAAGACCATCCTAACCATGTTTAACAATGATTTCCATTTATAACTTCCAAGTTCATGATCGAAATCTCAATCCATGATTCCAATTTCCATTTCAATTTTCAAGTTAGGGCAAACCCATCCTAACTAAGTTTTCCATTATCTTTCCATGTAACCCATATGGTATCACGCATCTAAACACAATTCTAACAACCAATTTTATTATTCCATAACCAATTTTACCATATGAATGCAACAAGGGAAAAAGCTCCAAATTTGGAAACCAATGACAACTAGGGTTTCCGAAAATTTGGGTTTTTTCAATCAACAAGGCAACTTGAAATTGATTGACTCAATGCCTTTATTTAACAAAGAACAACTTGATTTCATAAGGAATTTCAAAATAAAGGAGAACCCTAGGTCAAATAATCATGAAAATCTAGAATAACTATGAAAAACTCCATGGAAGACCCAACCAAGGAGGGGGAAGAGAGAATACACATATATACCTAGCCAAGGTATAGAAAATCCTATATTTGCAAGCAAATCTTTGAAAATCCTAGACGAGGGTCCTTCACAAGAGAGGAAACGATGTAGATAGGTGTGAAGAGCACTTTGCGATCTATAAGGTTGCTCAAAGTTTCAGTCTTCGAATCTTGATGGTTGATGCGTTATGGAAGAAAGAAGGTAGAGAGAGGAAGCGGTTTAGGGTGAGGGAGGCTAGGTTTAGGGTTAGAACACTTTTAGAGAGAGAGAGAGAATGCTCAAGAGTGAGTTAAAAACATCATAATCGCATATTTATACTCAGAGGGTTCGTCTGACAAAACCCCCAGAATCATTATCGGAAATTGGGGGAAAAAGGCAGCCCAATTTCCGAAAATCCATGAAGAAGAGAAGGGATAGCACTTGGGTTTCCGGAAGTGAGGACGAGAAGTTCCGGAAGAGAGGGGGAAGGGGCCTATGTAACATCCCAAACTCCAAGAAACCAACAAAACGCAGAATAAATTTTTTTCTTTTGATTAAAACACCTCAATCAAACTCCATAAGTTCTAGGCAACATAAATCATCTCAAACAACAACTACTTTACCACAAGTTATTCTTATACTCGATAACCCCTTAACAAACAATTACCAAAACCATAATGATCTCCAATACAAGACATCTAAGAAATAATAGTGTCTACTACAATATGAAAAGAAGAGCCATCTACTAAACGATTCAACCACTACCAAGAAGCTTCTCAACAACCAAGTTTCATCTTTCCAAGCGCAAGACTTCCCTCTGGCATCATAGTGGACCGCTATCCGTGCTACCTATTTTCAAAGTCAAAACAAGGAAAAAGAGTGTGAACATATGCATCGCAAGTTCTAGATGAAAGGCAAGTAAGAGCACAATTTAACTTTACAAACACAATGTTCCAAAAATAGGAAAGATGCAATGCCATGCAATGATACCAATTCTTCTCAACTTTCCCATTTTTTAAAGTCTTTCATACATAATATAATTGGACCGCAACCCCTTTTTCAACATTGTGGACTTCTCACGTCCTTTTCTTTCAAAATAGCTATTGCTATATGCAATAGTTCGTGCACCCTGTACACTATCACATGGAACCGCAGCCCCATTCCAACATGCCGTCGAACCGCAGCCCGACCTCGACATGTAACATGTCACCGAACTGCAGCCCGACTTCAACATGTGAAAGGGCGTCCCTCGTGGCCATATAGGCACCAATCATCATCCGTCTTGTCTTATATACATATAGTATATTTCTTTCCAACCCTTCTCAAAACATGCCCATAGGCTATAGTTTTTCTCAAAACTTCTTTTCCACAATCCTTTCTCAAAAACATTTGCCATAGGCTAAAATACCACTCACACATGCATATGCTAAACACATGCGTCATGCCATGCAACTTTTCATTAGTTTGTGCAATTACTATAAAATAAAAGTGCACACACATCTAAAAATCAAAATGCTACATCCCTACACTCACCAATACCACTTAGCCAAGCTTTTCTTTGCCTTTGTTCGTGGCTTCCAAATTTTCCACGATATTCCCTGTCAAAACGAACTAACAATTTCAGTCCACAATTAAATAAATTGAACAAGGAATATAGAGTTGTTTATATGCTCAACAATAGTAAAAGGACCTACACAAGGTTCACCTCAAATAATCCCACTCAAAATCCCTTATGATTTCCCAAGTTATACATAACACCGAATGTTTACGCATGAGTTTTCCACAACGAATATATGTATAAACACTAACAACTTCCTAAAATATCTCAAGGTTATCAAGCATCTACATCAAAACCCCATAATCCATGCCACCTTACTTATGAAATCCATAGATCCGGAAGACATATACATCATACTTAAATATGAACATGATACATGAACTTCGCCCAAAGATTATACGAAAGATAGAGAGATATAGACTTCAAATAATACAAAGATCAAAGGACTTACCAAGAGGTTCAAACCACAAGAAGATCTTTGCCCAAAACTTCAACACTCACCTTCAAAACTTGAAAATCCTTCAATGGGGTCACCCTCTCTCTCTAGAGTTCTCTATAGGTTGTGGAGGCTCAAAATATGTTAAGTGTAACCCTAATACGTCTTAAGGGGCTTATAAACCGATTAGGGAACAAAAAGACCACAAACACCCTCTTAAAAACTGATTTCGAATTTTTAATCTGCGCTGCAGGGTTATCGATAACCCGATCCAAGTGGTTATCGATAACCCAACCCTCGGGATTTAGACTGGACCAGAGAAATACGCTGGTTATCGATAACCAGTCCTGCAACTTCCGGTTATCAATAACCAACCAATCCTATTATCGATAACCACACGCTCGGGATTTTGGCTGGAGCCACAACAACCCATGGTTATCGATAACCACTCCTTCCTGATTATCGATAACCAGGCTCTCGGGAAAATGGCTTGACAATGGTTTTCACTTCTACCTCAAAACTCACAACACCTCAACACACTCTAAATCAACCATACTCAACCTTAAACATTTCCCGACAATCTAAACCTCAAAGATTAGACCCAAACACAATATAATGCCATTAATTATTTATACAAAATAATTAAAAGAATTTTAATTACATTTTTAGGGACACGGGTATTACAACTCTCCCCCCCTTAGGAAATTTTGCCCCCGAAATTTAAATAAACAATAGAATACCTAAAAACAATTGTGGATGCTTCTCTCGCATTGCATCCTCGCTTTCCCAAGTTGCTTCCTCGACGCCATGATTCCCCCACAAGACTTTGACCAAATGAACCACCTTGAAGCGTAGCACTTGCTCCTTGCGATCCATAATCTTCACCGGCCTTTCCTCGAAAGATAAGTCTTCATGCAACTCCAACGGCTCCACTTCTAGTACATGCATAGGATCATTCACATACTTCCTAAGCATAGACACGTGAAAAACATTGTGCAACCGAGATAACTCCACCGGCAAAGCTAAACGATATGGCGTCGCCCCAACTCTATCTATGATCTCATAAGGTCCAATATACCTTGGCGCTAACTTTCGCTTTCCTCTAAAACGAACGACGCCCTTCCACGGTGAAACCTGCAAGAATACATGATCTCCAACTTCGAATTCTAGCTCCCGTCTTCTATTATCTGCATAACTCTTTTGACGACTTTGAGCAACCCGCAACCTTTCTCTAATGAGCTTAACTCCCTCCGAAGCTACTTGCACCAACTCCGGCCCCAAAATTTGACGCTCACCCACCTTGCTCCAACAAAGTGGTGTCCGACACCTTCTACCATACAACGCCTCAAATAGTGACATACCAATACTACTCTGAAAACTGTTGTTGTAAGCAAACTCAATTAACGATAAATAGTTATCCCAACCTCCATAAAAATCAAGGACACAAGATCTCAACATATCCTCAAGCGTTTGGATTGTCCTCTCTGACTGCCCATCCGTTTGAAGGTGAAAGGCGGTACTAAACTTCAAAGATGTACCAAGAGCTTGCTGCAAACTTGCCAAAAACCTCGATGTAAACCTAGGGTCTCTATCACTAACAATCGACACCGGTGCACCATGCAACCTCACAATCTCATCCACATAAATTTTTGCATACCTATCCGTAGAAAACATAGTCCTCACTGGAAGAAAATGAGCGGATTTTGTCAAACGATCTACTACAACCCAAATAGAATCAAAGTTCCCCTTAGACTTAGGCAAACCAACAACAAAGTCCATTGTAACGTTCTCCCATTTCCACTTGGGTATTGGCAAACTCTGAACTAATCCCCTCGGTCGTTGGTGTTCAATCTTCACCCTTTGGCATACAAGACATCTAGCAACGAAATCAACTATATCTCTCTTCATCCCTCTCCACCAAAAATTTTCCCGCAAGTCACGATACATTTTAGTAGACCCCAGATGCATAAAAAAAGTCGAACTATGACCCTCCTCAAGAATATTTTTCCTAAGCTCCACATCCTCCGGTACACAAACCCGATTCCCGAACATCAGCATGTCATCCCCACGAATACAAAAATCAGAATTTTTGCCCAATAAAATTTGTTGCCGCACTTTCTCTAGGAACACATCATGCTTTTGACCCTCTCTAATTTGATCCATAAACAAAGGCCTCACCACAAGATTCGCCAAAAAGAATATCATTCGAACCCAAGGATAAATCAACACCCACACGCGCAAACCTCACAGACTACCAGAAATGGGATCTCCCATTTCCAGAAATGATGCTCGCAGGATCTCCCTTTCTCACTCTGCTCTCTTCTGCAACTTGAACTACTACCGTGTCCATTTCTGAAATGCTGTTCTCAACATCTCTCCAATTCTGTCTCACTTAGAGACTACCGGAAATGGGTGGTCCATTTCCGTAAATGCTGCCATTCACTTCCTCAGCCCTTGCAGCAAGCCTTGATTTCTGGAAATACATCGGGAAACTTTTGGAAATTGCAAATCAGACCCCCAAAATTCAAACTTTAACCAATTTGACCCCAAACTTCCCGAAATAGCTCAAATCAACCCGAAACACTCGGATAACATTTAATACCCCTAAAAATTATATTTTCCTCGAACAACTCCAATAATTTTTGATAATCGGCCACAAAATAAATTCATTAAACCATAAAATATTCCGGAAAATCACATAAAATTTTAGGTCACTACAATGTATGTTCATAGCAACCTTCATCTCTTGTCAAGTAAAAGTCCACAATATTGTCAAGAGCAAACTAAGATGTGGGATATTGCAGGAGATCAAATTGGCTCACTTGACGATGTTGGGATGCTTGAGGTTGCAAACCTCTCACTTGATGAACCTGAAATGGAGGTTGTACTCTTTACGAACGATGGAGATGATAACAAAGCCGATGAAGAAGTGGTGGGAGTGGGGTCTTCTTGAAAATTAGAGGCATATTAGTTAATTGTTATTATGGAGTTATGGATTTTTTAATTGGGTTGTTTATTTCTTTGGCTTATTGTGGAACTACGAACTTTTTTTCCAATTAGGTTGTATTGAATCTATGGATGTTTGGTTTTGTTTAAATGGTGTTGATACTTGTCATTTCTTACAAATTGCAATTTATAAAAAATATATATATACATGTGGCATGTCCCTGTGAATGTATATTTTTGAATATATCATTAGAATTTAATTAGGGATTTGATTAGCTTTGACTAGGATTTAATTAGCCTAAATCTAGGGATTTGATTAGAGTAGATTTATTTTGTTTCCTTATTTTGGCCTAAGTTTTGGCTATTTAATCTACACCTTGTACTCTTTGTAAGAATATCAGAATAATGAGAAATATGTTTCCCCGTAACTTTACTTTCTCACATTTTACTTTGTAACATGGTATCAGAGCTAGGTCACGTACCTAGTACTTAGCCGCCGCTCATCGTCTCCAGCACCACCAGCCAGTCGCCGGCTTCCGTCAGTCTCCCTCTCCAGCCAGTCGCCGGACTTCTCCTCCCGCACCAGCCTAT
>NMUG010002763.1:0-15567 GCA_002855965.1 Monotropa hypopitys
AGGAGACAAAGCAGGAGACAAAGAAGGAGACAAAGAAGGAACAAGGAAAAAAGAGTTAGAGAAGTATTCTAAGTCACCAACAGTCAATAGATAGTCGTATTCTTGCAGGGGTAAAATTTATCCCCGCACAATTATATTTTATATTTATAAATTATTTATCTTCTTTTTAAATTATCTATTTTATCTCATTTGATCAATTACTTTTTTATTGGTTATTCCTTTTTTTAAATTTTGTTATTTTCTATTATACTTTTACTTTTGACTTAAAATTTAATAAAAATAGAAGTTATAATATCAAATTTTTTGTTCCATCTCATTTCAAAAACTTCAGAAACATCGGGGAGGTGATATTTCGGGATGGTGATATTTACCCCAAATTTTTATGTTAAATAAGAACACTTTCAGAGACAACGGCCCCTAGATTTTGTAAGGTGCTTCCAAATCAAAGCAGATGGTGTCCGAGTTCGGGCAAAATTAACAAGAAGATACTTTACAAAACAAATCAAGCAACTCCAATCGTAAACCCAAAGAAATCTCTGATTTAACAACACAGATAAACCACCAGCTGGACCCCTCCACCAGCTCCCCCCACCCCCAACCTCCTCTCTCTCTCTCCATGAGCATTCACGAAATTAAATCCCAAACTTATTAGCGACGCACGTAGTTGCTCTCCATAGAAAGAAACCTCTGTCCAGATTCCGCTATTTACTTTTCTCTCTCTGTGCAACAGCTGAGAGGAGGGGAAATAGGAAATGAAGCTGTCGGCGTTGCAGCAGAGCTACATCAACCGCCGGAGCAACAGTTTCAGAGGTGCAGCGCCGTTTGATTCATCCGTCGACGGTGGAATCAAATCGCCGGCAGCAATTTTCTGGCTAGTCTTCCACGGTCTCTGCTGCTTCATCAGTCTCGTCATCGGTTTCAGATTCTCTCGCCTCGTCTTCTTCCTCCTCTTCTCCACCTCCACCACCACGAATTTCTACTCAAAATCATCATTTCAGGAGAACGAAGTCCCCGATACCCTAACTGTTCAGTCACCGGCCAATAGGACTGTCGTTCCGAGTAGTAGAGTGGTGGTTGGGCGACATGGAATCTTAATTCGGCCGTGGCCGCATCCGGATCCGGGGGAGGTCATGAAGGCTCACCGGATAATTGATATTGTTCAGAGAGAGCAGAGGCTTCAGTACGGAGTTAAAAGCTCCAGGACTGTCATCGCTATCACTCCTACTTACGTACGGACTTTCCAAACGCTACATCTAACTGGTGTGATGCATTCGTTGATGAACGTACCTTACGATCTGATATGGATTGTTGTTGAAGCCAGTGGAACCACCAACGAGACTGCTTCGTTGATTGCTAAATCAGGACTTCGGGCTATCCACATTGGATTCAGTGAGAACATGACGAATTTGTGGGAAGAGCGGCATCGGATGGAGGTTCGCATGCGACTTCAAGCCTTGAGGTGAATTTACTGACCTAATTATTCTCCCCAGTGTACAAAGTTTGTTTAGACTCCGTTTGGCTGGTTCTGCTTGTGAATTTCAAATGAACGTATACATTTTTATTCAATGACAATAGCTGAAATTTAGATCATAGGTCATGGGGGATTCTGACACCGTATTTCAGAGATCTATCATGATGCATTTGAAGAAGCTATTATGCTAAAAGTTATTTTCAGATGGTAATCATACAAAAACAGCTCTTCTTGTAATCTTGTCCAATCCATGTTGCGTACTAGTTGCACGGTACCTATAGCTAAATGTCTTATATTTATTGTAAAATTATTACCTTTGGTTGGAGTCAGCATCTGTCCAAATGGAACCTACATTTATTGCCGTTATTGTTGTAGTGTTGGGATTTAATTTAACACAGTAGAATTGTGATGGAGCAGAGTCGTGAGAGAAGAGAAACTAGATGGAATAGTGATGTTTGCGGACGATAGTAATATGCATAGCATGGAGCTCTTTGATGAGATTCAAAAGGTGAAGTGGATTGCCGCTGTCTCAGTTGGCATTCTTGCCCATTCAAGTAATTATGATGAAGAATCTTCAGTGGCTCATAAGGGTGATATAAAGAACCCTCCTATGCCAGTTCAAGGTCCAGCGTGCAATTCATCCAATCAGTTGGTTGGTTGGCACACCTTTAATTCATTGCCATATGCACGGAAGAGCGCGGAATACATTGGTGACATGGCAATTGTGTTGCCCGGAAAGCTGGAGTGGGCTGGGTTTGTGTTGAATTCGAGGTTGCTCTGGAAGGAAGATGATGATAAGCCAGGGTGGGTTAAGGATCTAGCTACAGTAGGTGAGGATGGAAAGGATATCGAGACTCCATTATCTCTGCTGAAGGACCCTTCAATGGTGGAGCCTCTGGGCAGTTGTGGTCGTAAGATTTTGCTCTGGTGGCTTCGTGTTGAAGCTCGTGCAGATAGCAGATTTCCTGCCGGGTTAGTATTTACTACCATCTTGCTTTGCACATATAATTGCTTTGCTAATCCTATTATAAATCTGTTAAAATGGAAGTTATCTAGCTTTGTGATATAGCTCATTGCAAGCGGCATGTCCTTGAATATCTTTTTTTATGGTAGTAGTACTTGTTCGTAATAAAACGCACTGCATAGATGCTCTCACATGCTTTCATGCTCTGTCGTGTCCAATCTACCTGTGGACATGCAAGTTTCCAGAACCATGAAATGCATGGACAAAGTAAAAACAATCTGTCGTTCAACTTCTATATGAGGCCACAAATGCACTATGGTCACAGGAAGTTACCCAAAGGCCTTGACAAACCTTCTATTAATCTCTGGACTGTTGTTTTTGTATGCCTAATAGTTGGATCATGTAGTGATTTGTTCCTAAATATATCATGCTTTTGTTTGGATTGTTCCATCCATTCAGTTACCGATTTGGGACACACATCTTGCCCCCCTTGTTTTGGACTTACCAATATCTGTTTTCCGTGTCCATGTAGGAATATAGCAACTGTGCTAGTTTGTTTTTGTTTGTGATTTATCGCATATGTTATGTCTATGTAGTTCTCGGAGTTATGTTTGGTTGAGTAGGTTCATTTGGTTTATTGAATGCCCCTTGCTTTGTTGTTTGGTTGATGTATATGCATGTCTCATTTTATAGTGTACTGTTGGACGTATGTATATTCCTATGTTACTTAGAATGTGGACTTCCGGTATCCACATTCCACTTACTCTAAATTGTAGTACAACAAGCGTAGATTTTTGTGTGACATTATCATAATGTACATATTTCACGGGGAAAAGATTAATGAAAAATGTAGTATTGTTTAACAAATTATTCATGCATAACTTATTTCTAGGAGTTTCATAACCAACTTTTCTTATTCTTGGGGGATTGATTTGGATTTCCATATACATTTTTTAGGAATGGTCGGTATCTTGATTCACAATGTGCTTTCCGGAACTTTAATCATCACAAAGGCGTTGGTTTTATATAGCAACACACCTTTTTTTGAGAGAAAAACCTTGGGTATAAACCATTTTAACTCAAGTTTGTGTTCGTTTGAGCCTTTGACATGTGATATTTCTTTCCGTAAAGTCGAATATTGGATCATTATACTAGTAATGTAATTAATTAGAATTTATTCTGGTCAAATCAGGATGTCCTTCAAACCCCAAAGACCAAATCGATGGATGAGTTTATGCATACCTGTAAAAACATTTAATCAAGATTACTGGCGTGGAGCATCCAATAGACTCGAAGATTGGAAGAGAAGTCTTCAATTCTGTTTTCTTGCCTACTTGCATCTATGTCCCCAGGACCAAACACTTGCAACGAACAAATTAATTAAGATTGGGGATTTATGCCTTTATTTCTGTGCATAATCAGTGAATGCTAGGCCCAATGGTGGTGGATGGAGAACTGGAAGATCCACACCATTGCCTATTGAAAGAGTTTAGATAGTTAAACCAAGCTCAACAATTTTCGACAATAGTCAGTAAACCTGCTTCCCCGTTGATGTAGGACAACCCGACCACGGCCGCACAACTATGCATACGGCTATGCTACTCACACCCACACAGACCTCTACCAAGCTGCTCACACAAGAAACCGAGCCCACCTTTGCCGAACTACTCACACTCACACTTATCAATGATGAGCTACCCGTTTCTTCACAGAACCTTCAGCCCAGCCCGACCAGCTCAGTCCGGCTATCGACCTCAGCACGGCCTCAACAGTTGCACCCCAGCTCGGCCACATTCCCGCACTCTTGTTTGAAGAAGACGACAACAACACCACCCGACAATTCTGACACGTCTGTTAAACCTTTTTTAGAATTTGGGATAGTTTTGTATTTTCCCATCATTCTTTTAGGGTTTTTCGTTGTATCCCTTGAGGGCTATATAAGCCAAACGATGTACAGATGTACAGAGCTTTTATCAATATACAACTTCTATTTCCGGATTGAGAGCTTCGCCTCCCTTCCTTCTCAGGTAGATTCCTGAATTGCAGGTGGATTCCTGTGTTGCTTGGTGGATTCCTTGCACTTCTACCGGATTACAGTGATAATCCGCTCCATTTTCCCCGATTCTGTCAACTCAGAATCGTCATCTCCATTTTCCCCGCCTCACGCTGCATGAGTTGGTATCAGAGACTACTTCCAATGGACGGTGCTCCGGAAGAACGATCAGCAACAGTGGGAGACTGGAGGATTGTTTAACAGGAAATGCGTGATCTATGCGAACTTGTTGAGCGCCTCACCGGCGAATTTGCTTGTGTTCAGGTCCGTCAAGAGAAGGCCCAGGCTTTCCCTGAACCTGTGGGCCAAAATGGTGCACAAGATGGAGTTCCTCGAAGAGTTCATCATCAACATCCCTTTCCAGAACCCCTCACGAATTCAGACAGTGACGCAGATGAGCGAGTTCTTAATTTTGGTGACCAAGGAAGACCCAATGAGAACAACGATTACAGGATGAAGGTGGAGTTACCTTCTTTCGATGGGTATTTGGATGTCGAAGTTTTCCTAGACTGGATTTCAGAGGTAGAACGTTTTTTTGACTACATGAATATTGAAGAAGAAATGAAGGTCAAGTTTGTGGCCTATTAGTTGAAAAGTGGTGCGTCTGCCTGGTGGGATCAGCTACAAACGTCCATGGCCCGACAGAACAAGAATCCAATCCGTTCATGGCCAAGGATGAAGAAGCTGATGAAGCAAAGATTCTTATCGGCTAACTACGACCAGTTGTTGTTCCAACAGTACTAGAATTGCCGGCAAGGAAACAGGTCAGTTAAAGCCTACACATAGGAGTTCTACAGGTTGTCTTCTCGTAACAACTGATAAACAACAAATTGCTGGGTTCATTTATGGCCTACACATCGCTATTCAAGACAGGGTAATGTTGCACGCAACATTCACCTTTAAATTAAGCCATCGAGCTTTCCCTACGGGTTGAAGCCCAGTTAGACAGGCTCATCGCGGGAGCTCAGAAGTTTAGCCGAGCTTCCATTGGAGGACATCCAGCAAGTGGGAGAAAAGAGCTTCCAGTCCAGACGGGTCGGCACCTGTCTGGTATCCCGGCAAATGCCGGAAGCTCCAGTGCTAGCCTGCCGGCGTGGCCAAACACCAAACAGGTAACCGGACCCCAGAAGACCACCCCAGCACCTTACACCTCATCCGCCCAACCAGTCAAATGTTACAGATGTGGAGAGCCAAGTCACCGTTCCAACAACTGTCCAAACCGACGAGTTGCCAACTTTGCTCTACAAGGGGATGATGAGGAAGAGCTAGTGGAAGAGTTGTTTCTCGATTTTGAGGATGAAGAAGTAGTGGAAGGTGACGAAAGAGTTGTCCTTGTTGTTCGAAGATTGTTGTATTCTCCAAAGTTGGAAACAGAGATTCAACGACACAACATTTTTCGTACACGTTGTACGGTAGGCCAGAGAGTATGTGAGCTGATCATAGATGGTGGAAGCACGGACAACATAGTCTCACGTTCCATGGTGGATAAGCTTCAGTTGAAGACAGAAGCTCATCCCAATCCGTACAAGATTGGATGGATTAATGACGTGGGAGAAGTCAAGGTAAGTGAACGATGCAAAATCCAATTTTCTATTGGACAGAAATATAAAAACGAGGTAATTTGTGATGTGGTAGACAAGTCGGCACGCCATATGCTTTTGAGCCGCCCATGTCAGTCCGACGTCAGATCAATCCACAACGGCCGACTGAATACATATACTTTTATGCACAATGGAACCAAGATTACCTTAGTTCCCATGGGAGGAGGTCAAAAACCCAAGGAGATCAGAATGGCCAACAAGACTCTTCTAGTTGTGTCTGAATTGGAAAAAGAACGGGAGACAAAAGTGGTCCATGCTTTGGTGGTGAAGGGAGAAGGGCCCCAGTCGACCAGTGTGCCAGCCGAGCTGAAACCCCTTATAGAGGAGTTTGGATCCATCATGACAGACGATTTGCCAGACGGATTACCTTCAGAACGGGATATACAGCACCAGATCGACCTAGTCCCAGGATGTCACGACCCGTCTCGGAACATAATAAAATAAATGAATTCCGGAACAAAATCATGACGTACAAAGCATCAAACCCAAACCCAAGAGATATATAAATAAGGCCATCTCACAAAACTAACAATAGATCACAGCGGAAGTACTAAAATAAAATCCCAAAGTCAAACTCTAAGAAGGCTAAAATAGTAAGGATAAGAAACTCCCACAAGTCTAAATAAAAATGAACATACTTGCTTCCAACTCTCTACTACCACAAATACGCGATAGTCCCAACTACTATCACTACTGAACAATAGATAAAATAAAAGAACTCCCATAAAGAGCACTACCAACTATTCTCTCTCTACAAGATAGGCATTTCGGCATTGGCTTGCAGGTGAACCAGCTAATCCTTCTAATCTGGATATAAATTGCAAAACAACAGGCAAAAGATATCCAGGAGTGTCAGATACAACAATCAATATATGCACTTTCATATGTAAATAAAGCAATTGAAAATAAGCACCAATAAATAAAGGGATTGTGTCTCTCCCCATTATCATGTAGTCATGCAAATGTCCATGTCTTAATATCAGTCGTACCCACAATACCTTTCTTGTTATAATTTTATTGACATGTCAATTCTCTTCTCATAAATTTCATTAACATTAAGCAAGGACGCCACACTTGCTTAGGGCGAATCAATCAAGCCCAACCCCTATTCTCGGTTTAACAACTTATCAAAAGCATGCCCAGAGATATTCCATCTTATTACCCCTATTCTCGGCCTAACATCTCATTGGAGCATTCCCATGGTGTTTTCAATGTTATCACCCCTATTCTCGGCCTAACAGCTCATTGGAGCATGCCCAATGTGTTATCACATCTTCCTTCTTTAAATTTACATTACCCCTACTCGGCCTAACAGCTTATTCAAAGCATGCCTCGGGGTTGTTCCACTTTACATTCTTTACCAATTTCGTAAGTTCATTTTCGTGTGATATCCAGGTACAAGATAGCCACTTTCTCAATCATATAATCCATAAGGTCATCAACATGCATAAACAACATACTTACTTCCACATTCATGCTTGCATGCAAACAAAATCAATCATGTACTAAGCATGCAACACTTAACTTACACATTACAACTAACATGCATTCACTCTACTCATGCACATAATACATAATAATCATGCGAACATGTAATCACAACACAAGGAGAAGCCATCTACAAATCAAAGTATATGTATTTAAAAGGCATCTACACACTCACCAAAGTGTGAAGACTTCAAATGAATTACTTCTTGGTATTCGAGGGTCCCGTCTCCTCACATTTAGTTAAAAACATTTAATTAGGACCTTAACCATCTTAACTTATAAAAAATTATATTTAAAAGCCTTATTTTTAATCAATTAAAGGTCCTCGGAACTTAACACATTTTTTTTGGGTCAGCACACCCCGGAACCGGTACCCAAGGACCTCAAAACCAGTTGCCAACAACAATCCCAGAAACCGGTTTCCCACAACATCACCCAGATACCAGTATCCAAAAGCTCCAGAAATCGGTATCCTCGAACTGCCCCGGATACTGGTACCCCCAAATCCTTGCAATCGCTGTTGTGTTTGCTGTTTGGGGGTCGCCGGAGGCCCGACAATGGTCGTAGAGGTCCGAAGAGTGTTGGCGAGGTCCGTTGAGGGTCCTCCTAGAGCAGATCGGGGAGAGAGAGAGTCGGTAGATCAGCGGTAGATCTGTTATTGCTGGGCAGATCACAGATCGGGGAGGGGGGATGCACTGCAGATTGGGGAGGGAGAGAACAGATCGGTGGCTACTGGAGTCGTATGGTCTAGATGGGGGGTCGTCGGAGTACAAATCTCGCGAAGAGAGAGATTAAGAGTGCTGATAAGAGCAGATCAGAGATGATAAGAGGGCACCGGTGGCGGAAAGCACTTGCCGATGTCTGGACAGAGTTCGGACGGCATTGCTGAGACAGGTTTTTCGAGATTGACGTGTCGGAAGGTGCTTGCCAGTGACTGGACAGAGTTCAGACGGCATTGATGAAACATGTTTTCCGAGGGGATGATAGTCACTATAGTCACAGAGAGGCTCTTATACCACGTGAGAACAAAAAAGCAATGAACTGATGGTTGTATTTCTTATTCATTATTACAAATACAAGGTAAGTATAAATAGCCAAAGACACAATCAACCCTACCATAAATTATGCTAATCAAATCCTAGATTACAGGATACCACCTAAAATATGGATACACTAAATATATACAATAAGATACATTCACAACTGCTACATTTCTCATCAATCGTATGCCTACTCCACTACTGTCCGAAAAAACCCTCATGTGACTCTTCTCTACTACCCCCAATTACACTCTTCTACGAGTATTTGGCTATGTATGTTTCATTCTTCTTCCTAAACAAGCTCGTACTAAACTTAGTGCCTGATCTACCCTTTGTGTTTTTCTGGGCTATAACACCGCTCAAAAGGGCTATTGTTATGATCCTGTGTCCCAGCATCTATATGTCTCACGCAATGTAGTCTTCCTTGAGCGTCTTCCCTATTATCAGCTTCCCTCTATCTGTCTCTAAACAAGAATTACTATATATTGACCCCTTTTCAAGACGAGGTCACCTGTGACGAGTTATCTCTCCTATTGCCTCTTCACCTGCTCCCCTTCTGGTCTACTCACGACGACGACCATCAGAACCACATGTCGCTGTCCCTGCCCCGTCTGTCTCTGAGGATTCTGATCATGTTCCTCGTCGCTACCCACTTCGTGATAGGCGCCCCGTGCAAAGGTTGAGTTTTTCTAACACTTGTTTTTCTGCTTCTTACTGTATTGCCTTATCCTCTATACATTCTTATTCTAAGCCTCGGTCTTATAAGGAAGCCTGTTAGGATCCTAAGTGGGTCACTGCTATGGAAGACGAACTCTCAACACTTGCCAAGACTTCTACATGGGACATGGTACCTTGTCCTGCAGGTAAAAATGTGATTGGATGTAAATGGGTATTCAAAGTTAAAACTCATTCTGACGGGACATTAGAGCAGTACAAGGCACACCTTGTGGCAAAAGGCTATTCTCAGTACTGTGGCATTGATTACGAGGAAACCTTTTCACCAGTTGCTAAAATGACATCTCTTTGGACCTTGATTTCTGTTGCTACTGCACGACAATGGCCTCTATATCAAATGGATGTTAAGAATGCATTTCTCAATAGCCACCTGACTAATGAAGTTTATATGCATCCTCCTCCTAGATTATTACACTCTCCAGGACATGTTTGCCATCTTCGTCGAGCTTTGTATGGTCTTAAACAGACTCCTCGAGCTTGGTATGATCGCTTCCAAGGTGCTGTTACACAACTTGATTTTCTTCCCAGTGCTCATGATTCAGCTTTATTTCTCCTTCGCACAACCCATGGGCTTGTTATTATGCTTCTCTATATTGTTGATATGGTCATCACTGGATCTGATTCTATGGCTATTGCACATGTCAAAAGAAATCTGTTTGATACATTTAAAATGACCGACTTGGGTCACCTTAGATACTTTCTTTGGATTGAAGTTGCCTACTCTTCAAAAGGTTATTTCTTGTCTCAAGCAAAGTGTGACAACGAGATTATTCATCGAGCTCGTCTCACTGACTCCAAGACATCTGCTACACCGATTGAACTACATGCTCAATTTGCTCCCACTGATGGGGAACCTTTAGATGATCCTACTCTTTATCGGGAACTCATTGGTTGCTTGGTTTATCTGGCTGTGACACGTCCAGATCTGGCTTATGCAGTACATATTGTGAGCAAATTTATTTCTGTCCCTCGATCTACTCATTGGACTGCTTTATTACGGATCCTGCGATATGTCCAACGAACAATATTTCAGGGTCTTCTTCTGTCTTCTACTTCTTCACTGGAGCTATGTGCTTATGCTGATGCTGACTAGGCAGGAGATGTTATGGATTGCAAATTCACCTTGGGTGTTTGCGTTTTTCTCGGGGACTCTCTCATATCTTGGAGTAGGAAGAAACAATATGTTATTGCTCGCTCCACTGTTGAGGCTAAATATCGAGCAATGGCTCAGGCCACTGCTGAGATTATTTGGCTTCGTTGGCTTCTTTCTGATTTGGATGCCCCCCAGTCATCTCCTACACCTATATACTGCGACAACCGTAGCGCTATTCAGATTGCCCATAACACGGTCTTTCATGAGCGCACCAAACATATTGAAATTGACTGTCATCTAACGCGCCATCATCCCCAACACAGCACTATTTCTCTACCGTTCGTGCTATCGACTCTGCAGCTAGCTGACTTCTTCACGAAGACTCACACCACTGCTCGTTTCCAGTTCTTATTGGACAAGCTCTCAATGATCTCTATGCAATCATCGTGAGTTTGAGGGGTGGGGGGTTGAGAATATTATATTGTGTTGTATATTTAATTATTACGTTTTCATATTTAAGGGATTTTGTATATCCCATAAACTGTGACTTCCTTGTATAGACATTTCATTAGTAGGTTATTTCCTTTGTATAGACATTTCCTTAGTAGGTTATTTCTACTCTATATATTGATGTAAAAGGCTCATTGTACTTATCAATAATACATTTTCAGATTTCTCTCAGTCTCACGAGCTTCCCGCAAATCTGTGGTAACAAGATGACACTGCAACAACTCCTCCCGCAACGCCTTATTTTTAGCCAGATACTCATGAACGGGTTTTCCATTCTGTTTTAAGTTAAACAACTCATACAGCTCATAGATACGAACCCCATTTCTCTTCTAAGAATACGATTCTTCTAGAGAAGTTCAAATCTGCTTAGAGAATTCACACCACTGAACATTCGATGCAATAGATGGATCTATACTATGCCACAACCAAGACATAACGTACACATCTCATCCAATCTTCATACTCGACTGACCGGAGGATTCTTAGATAAAAACCACAACTTTTTCTTTGCCTCCAACACAACTTTAATAGACTTGGACCAAAGCAGATAGTTAGCACCATTGAGTTTCATAGCATTAATTGATTTACCAATATCATCATAGGAATGATAACTTGTAAAGAAATCAGTGCTGCCACCACTATTAAACTCGACAGATGAATCAGAATGACCATCAACCACGTCACCACGACCTCTACCGCGGCCGCCACCACAACCTCTACTGCGGCTGCCACCACAACCATCAATCTCAACAGACTCTTCGAGATTCAGATCCGTCATAGTCACAGAATCAATCTAAACTATGAGATTGGAGAAGCCATAGATCGCCACGAACAAAAAATCACCACGAACCACAAACGGGTACGAACGACATACAACTACAAATGAGAACTTACATCACCAGGGCGACGAAGATGAGACGACCTAGAAACCTTGAACTAGTGTGCTAGAAACTGCGCCCGTGATTTGAGATTACGATTGCCCAAATTTATTTCCCGGGGCTACCGACCCGATCCCCGCCGAACTCACCGCGGAGTTTGATCCGCGGAGTCGCTGGTGGGATTCACATTACCCTTTTTACCGAGCTTTCATGCCATGTTAAAGATTAGGAGAGGCAGGAAGAGAGAAGGAAGAGAGAGAAAAGCAAGAGAGTATAATAGCCCATAGGTCTCACACTAGCGATAGCTCGTGCCGATGGCACGGGGCGGCGGAATAGAAAATACAACATAATACCGTTTTGTGTACGATGAAACTTAAAGTGTTAATAGTGACTTCGGCACTGATTCGTGCCTTCGGCACTCATTATGAGTGACAGACACTCGATCCGGGTTTTCGGTACATCCTGTGTCGAACATCTGCACACACGCACAAAGTTTCTGGGTTTAAAATCGAACATCCATACAGACATTACAGCCTCGAAACAGTACAACACAGCCAACCGAAACAACCCAAAAAAATGAAATCGAAACCAAGACTCAGATAAAATCCAACAACCACGCACACACAACCACACTCAGAGAAATGCCAAACCCCATAGAACACACAAAATCAAAACAACCCAGAATTGAGGGGCCTCCCCTTCACTAACTTGATCCCTTGAATGTGCTGCATCCCAACATAAAAATTTAAGCAACACAACCCCAATGTTTTGAGTAAAATTTTTTAACTTTCATTTTTTCCAAGCAACACTTTAATGAAACTCTAGAAGCATAAATTGAGAAGTAGAAATGAGGAGAACATACGAAACCTTGGTATCATCTCGTACTCGTTCTTTGCATCGAAGTTCACCTTGTGCATTGGCACCATTTCAGTATGAACCACATCCATACGCTGGCAATGAACCGCACCCCAGTGTGACTACAACCCAAAAAAGTAAAGAGTCATTTACAAATAACTTGTATATATGTGTGTATCTATGCGTAAAAACCGAATTTCTCGATGATAAGATGTTTTGGAACGAAAAGAAACCTCTTCAACTTTGAAGAGATTGAGGTGTAGAGCTGAGTCGATCCATGCAAAGATCAATTACAAAGTTTTTTAAATTTCTTTTTATTCTTGTTAATTTTTGTTAAAACCGATAGTCCAAATAGGAAATGTGTGATAAAAGAATTAATATTTACAAAAATATATCGAAATTGCAAATTTATCAAAGTGCAGATTTTTTATGGATACCTCCAACTAGGGGTGAAAGCGAAACCGAAAAAACCGACCCGACCGAAAAAACCGACCGATTTTTTCGGTTTTCGGTCGGTCCAAACATGTAATCGGTCCATTTTCGGTTTTTTTAAAAACCGACCGAAATCGGTTCGGCGTTCGGTTTTATGACTTTGGGCCGAACCCAACCGAACCCGACCGAAAACCGAAAAAACCCGAAAAAACCCGGAAAAAAACCGAAAATTACTAAACCTATGGTTAATTTTAACTCATACCCGTAGTTAGTTCCAAACCGAAAAAAACCGAAAACCGAAGTCAACCGAACCGAACCGAACCGATTTTTTCGGTTGTCGGTTTCGGTTTTGCAGCACTGTGCACCGAACCGATCGGTTCGGTTTTGGCCGGCCGAAAAACCCGACCGAACCGAACCGATTTCACCCCTACCTCCAACCCAGAATGTAAACATACCGGAAAGAAATTACTCAATAGTTTTTTGCCGACGTCAAAGAAAAACTACAAAATTAAATGAAAGATAAAAGATCGAATCTAGACTGAATCTTCATCAACAATTTAAATGATAGACTATGAAACTTAGGTATGATAAAGACATTATAAAAAAATTACTGATAAAAAGAGAGAGCTGAACTACAAAAAAATTACTGGAAAAAAGACATTATAAAACTTAAAGACAACTTAGGTATGATAAAAAGAGAGATAATTTAATGGCACTTATTTTAGAAAATACCATTAACAATTTAATGCCACTCATCCTAGAACAACAACTCAATAAAGATAACTGAAAATAAAAGAAGAGCTGCAAAATCACCTTCTTGGTGGGCTTTGGAATTTCAAGGGTCTCGTCTTGAGAATCTAGCGATAAATTCTTCCACAAATCTGAAGCTTCTGCGGGGGAGTGAAAGAAAATCTAATTTTTCCAAAAAAACAATTATTTAAATAACATCTTGAAATTTCTACAAAATCAATAACACGCTGAAAGAAACAGTCTCAAATCTAAATTACTGAGGAATGAGCAAAAGAAAAAGAACCCAAAATTTTCAACCCTCTAGAATACAGATCTTAAAAATTATGACAATAACGAACCAATAGTAACACAAATAAATAACCAAACGGCGCCTAAAATGGTCTATAATAATCGAAGAATTCGCAAAACTCATCGTAAGTGAATGCATCTTCTTGTGAAGACTGCCTTTCATAAGCAATTGTGAGTGCCACCCTAGCATGTTCAAGATTGAACTGGGATAGCTCGACTCGAACAACTTCCCCTCGTTCAAAAATTAGGCATTTCCTCTCTCTCTGTACAAATTCTCATCCCCCTTCTCTCTCGGTTACCACCCTGTACGGCTCACCACCCCTCATGTCTCACCACCACCCCATCAAAGGTTATAACATAAAACACAGATGCTCGCAACCTGTGTACCACACCAATGCTTCCACCGAGTCATCGTCGTCAAATCGTTGTGATTTTATCGAGCTTCTTCAGGTAGTACGATATCAATTCTTCGTTGATCGGTAAAAAATGGAAACCCTGGAAATATCGACGTCGCTATTATCTCCAATTGTGGATCTCTTAACCTCTCACCTCTCTCTCTCTCTCTCTACATTTCCCCAAGCAAAAATCCAATTCCTGAAGTGCTTGAGGAATGGTTGTGTTTTCGGGTAATATGTTTGCAGGTCCGTATGGGGAAGAGGGGAGGTCTTGGTTGGGAAAGGGGAAAAGTCTTGGCTGGGGGAATACAATTTCAGGTTGTGTATGGAGAAGTGTGTGGGTGGGGTGGGGAGGTCTTAGGGAAGGGAAAAGGTAATATTGCTTTACGTTTTTCACACCGCATACTCTATATTTTTGTTCGTTTGTGGCGTGATTAGGGTTTATGCGAGAGATGTGAGAGAGATTAGGGTAATGTGTATATGTTTTGTATTGTAATGACTTTTAATCCTTGGATCAAATTGATCCTAGCCGTGTAATATGCCATGTAGGACACAACCTTGAGACATTTTCAAAAACTTATCTCATTTGTAATATAGATGTTTATATTTATGTTGGAAACATAAATCCCTAAATTACATATTAAACCCATATAGAATAAACCTATACCTACTATAAATCTAACACCAACTGATCTCTAGTCTTCGATTAATTCCCGCCTAGGTGGTATGGGCGCCTCTCTTCCGCGTGACTAGGGCTGCACATCGGACGGAACGGAAAAACTCATTTCGGAATTCGGAACATTTTTTTCGGAACTAATTTTTTCGTTCCAATTTCGGAACTAATTTTTTCGGAAATTTTATTTCTGTTCCAATTTCGGAAATTTCGGAAATTTCGGAATTTTCGGAATTTTCGGAAATTCAAAATTTCTGAAAAAATTCGGAATTTTCGGAAAAATTTCGGAATTTTGGTTAAATTTTCGAATTTTTTTTGTAACCCTGAAATTTTTATTGCAC
>NMUG010002764.1:0-15568 GCA_002855965.1 Monotropa hypopitys
GGGGGTATTGAGGACATTCACAGAAAATGGAGAATCCATGTTCTGCACCAGCTCCTCCACAGTCACTGGGGTCTTCGCCTGGATCCGCCTCTGGATTCCGTCAATCTGCGCTTTGATAGAGGCCAACAGATCTTCATCTGGCCTTTCTAGCGGCTGTTTGGCCCCTCGCCTAGTTGATCCGCTAGCTTGGGGATCCACGACATTCTGAGATTGATTCTCGTTCCTCCGTTCTTCATTATCGCCGGATCTCTCCTGGTCCTCCTCCTGCTCCCGCGGTTCCTGTGGTGGTGGTTGATTTTGTTGCGCTCTTAACTGCTGGTTCTCCTGGCGTGTCTCCTCCAGACTTTTTGTGAGAACTTTGATTTGGCGTTGCATGGCCAAGAACATCTCGGGGGTTATTTTCGGTGGATTTTGGTGGGCAGTGGATCGCGTAAGAGCCATGAGAAATTTATCACCAATGAAAGTTTAGACCAGTCGATTCCCACAGACGGCGCCAACTGATGAATCAATTTCCTAAATAGCTCGCCCGCGGCTTCCAGTCCGAGTTCGTCCTGTCCAGCGTCCTGATTTCCTGCAAAGGGGGAACGATCTGAGGACACAAGGAGGGGGGTGGTGTCCTCAAACCGCCTCCGATGATTAAGTCAATAACAGTTGGAAAGGCAGGGAATGTAATTCGAGAACAGAGAGAGAATGAGAGATGTGAAAATGATGATTGCGTACCTGTAACTTATTAGAATCCTTCCTTATATACCTCATCGTTTCGGTCTTGGAAACCCTAGCCCCCGCGCCCGATATACACGGGAGCGTGTTGGCAGTTTCCTTAAATGTCTCCGCCGTATATGGCAATGTCCCTATTAACACGCCATATCCCGTGATCTTAGGAGATCACGCGGCGAGCGGATATACACTTACTTTGGAGGGAACATGTAGAATTACTCGTCATAACTTATAAGAGAGTGACCGTTGTAAAATCTCCGTTGCTGGACTATTCGATTATCTTCGGCTCGAGAGGTACCGTGCTCTCGACCACGATTAGTGCCGACCTGATGTGAGGGATGACCCGTGCTCATGTTACCGAGCTGAGCTCGGACCTCTTTATCTGTATCACCGGTCTTTTTTTTTACTGTTTCTCGCAGGTACCTTTATCAACGCGTTTTAAAGACATTGAACGATTTGGATCGTTCAAATTCGATTTAGAAATAATGGTCCGTTTTTAGTCCGCACGGTTTGGTCCTTACTGGAAGTTTTCTGTACAAATAGATATACATATAAAAAGAAACTAGAAAATGGGGAATATGGAAACACTTAAAGAAAACTTCTACAAATATGAAAATAACGAATAAAAAATAACATTTATTATATAAAATATAATGATCCGTAGGATCCACACATTTTGACTTATATTTTTTTCCATTAGATCTTATCTTCATTGTGGTTGAACGACCAGATTTCATAGGAAATAATGACAGCAATACAAGTAATATTGGCAATCAAATCTCATCACAATCCATTCACATACCACTTATTTATTTCCTTTTCTACATATTTGACAACTTCTAAAATAATTTAAAATTTAAATAAATAAATAGTTGTATTATATGTTAGTCTTCAATTGTACTATTACTTTACTAAAATTTTCTAATTATTCGTGACATTGACACGGGCCATCCGCACGTGTTATACCGAAAACACAGATCGAGTGTCGAAGACACTACTAACACCCAAAGTTTTATCGTACCTTTAGGTATTGTGTTGCGCTTTCTATTATGTCATCACGTACCATCGGTATGAGCTATACCGAAAATACAGATCGAGTGTTGTCACTCATCACGAGTGCCGAATGCACGAATTAGTACCGAAGGTACTATTAACACCCGAAGTTTTATCGTACTCTTAAGTATTATATTATGATTTTTATTTTGTCGTTCATTACCATCGGCACGAGCTATCACTAGTATATATATATAATACTATACATAATTCTAAAATATTCTAGTATATTCTAACAATTCGTTCAAACTCAAGATTAGGGATGGCAACGGATCGGTTCGGTCCGGTTATTGTAGATATCCGTATCCGAAAACCGAAATCCGAAATGTATTCATAACCAAACCGAAAACCGAACAGTTATGAAAATTTAAAACTGTATTCGTATCCGCGGATATCTGAATCCGAATGGATATCCGCGAATTATAAATTTGCACCAATTTTTTTATTATTGCTACTAATATGTTATTGAATGAAAAATTTATTCACATTTGAACCAATATTTTTTTTATTTTTGATATAATGTGGTTATAACACCCTTCATTGAAACAAAATGATTGTTCAAGCCATAGTATCTGGAAATTACTGTTATTTTATAAAACAAAATCCGCTCAAGACACCTTACCTGCATTTGAATCTAAAATGAAGCCTGTTACAGAACCAATTGCCCCAAGTATACTTGTGAATAGTACTGGTTATAACACCCTTCATCAACAATGTATATATCAAGCTACTCTCATCAGGTTAAGTTTAATCATAGTACTATTTTTTCCCATATAGCCACAGCACAAGTACTTGTGAATCTCAAATACATCGGCTTTGAAAAACACAAGCCTTTCTAACAGATGAGAAAATCCAAAAATTCTGCAACTTGGCCTATATTTCCATTACTAAGATGAAAGTCAGCTGGACTTTTGTTAGCATAATTACAAACGCATAAGAAAATGGTCGTCACCTCTTTCACAACAATGGACTTTTGTCAGCTGCTACTCACGACTGGTTGTGCGGCGAGAGAAATCCCGCCACTCGTAGTGGCTGGTGGCGGAGAGAGACGAGACAGAAGGGGAGCGACGAGAGAGACGATGAACCGTCGGTGTCGCGACTTGCGACGGTGGTAGCCCGTCGGTGTCCGGGATGGGTGGAGCGACGAGAGAGAGGGGAGATAGCCCGTCGATGTCCGGGACAGGTGGAGCGGCGAGATAGACCGGCGGTGTGCGTGTGCAGCGAGAGAGGGGCGACGGAGAGAAGTGATGTGTCGTAACTCACTGTATGTGGCTGATGCGGAAACCTATTCTACTCGTACAGTAGGGTTGAAGTGTTTGGTTAAGAATTGGGCCAGTATAATGTAATTGGCCCAATGTAAAGATTTTGGAAATTTGCTAATTGACCCACTATATAACATATTCTATATGTAGTGCATAATTCGAGGGTATTAATGTAATTTAAATTGAACGGTTCGATTCTGTTAATCATTCGGTTCGGTTAACGGTTCGGTTTTCTGGATAACCATAACCGAACCGAACTGGGAACGGATTTTTTTTGTACCCATATCCATATCCACAAACAAAATTTCATTTACGGTTCGGTTAAAAAACATCAGTTCAGTTCGGATAACCATTGGTTCGGATGGGATTGACATCCCTACTCAAGATGGTAGAGTAGAGATTAGTTTGAGTTTGATAACCAAATTCTGAAATCAACTTGGAAAATGTGTCTTAATAAAAATATTCGATGTTTGATCAAAAGAAGATACTAGAATAAACTCAATAGTACAACGTGAGGTATGTTGGCGTACAAAATAACAATCAATCTCTGCGTTTCATGTGATCATGAAGGACGTCATTGTGGGCAATCTGAATGGCATTGTGTTTGTCACAATGAAGCATGGTGGCAGTAGGGTGGCTTACACTCATAGCTTTCAATAACCAATGGATTCATAAGAATTCTTGAGCGGTGTTGACAAGAGCGTGATGTTGGGTCCAGCCCTTATGGACTGGTTTGGGCCCAAGGCCCAAGTTGGGTTTAAGGTTTATGTGTAGCCCTATATATACATGTGTATCTCATTTGGTGTAGTGTGTGTGCTTGAAAGTGAAAGTCAGCAAGAGGTTGCTCCCCTACCGGGGGAGCCATTGGCTCCATGGCAGAGACCACACCTAAAATAGAGTAAAAAATTGGGATTTTCTTGGTTGTATGTATATATGTGTGCATATATAGAATATACAAGAGTTTTCCCATATCGTGTGTATTTTGTGTTCCGATTGATTGTGTGAATGCTCTGGTGACCAAACCCCAACACGTGGTATCAGAGTTTGTTTCAAGGATTGAGCGGTCACCGGAGCTCGGGATGAATGGAGCATGTCGAAAATTTTAGATTAAAAAATGTCCACTGGGTTGTGTGCATTTTGGAGAGACAATTCCAGTGGTGGTGTCAGAGAGGTGAAACGACGTCAGAGTTAGACCGGAAAATGTGTTTGAAGAGACAGCAAGTGAAGGCTATGATGTCCAGTCGATCTGTAAAGGAGTGCTTGTACGAAAATTTTGAGCAATGGGTTTTGTAGAGCTCGGAATGATGAACATTTTGGTATATGATACGTCGAAAATAGGGTTGAAACTAGTCGGGAATCACCAGTCAAAGTTTGCGGACGGAGGTGAAATGTTTTTTGCTCTTGATTTGTCAAAACCTGGTCAGATAACATGTAACAATCCAAAATTTCAAGTCATATTTTTTTTTGAAATGAATATAAAATTATAAAAGAGAAGAGAATATAACCATCATCCATATTAGTTCCCATAAGTAAATGCCAAATGAAACAAAATACAATAGGGACATCCACTAACATGAGTTTAATTTACAAACCTTTTTACATTCTACAACCGAGAATAAAGAAATAAAATACAGTAAATGATAGGAAGAAAAGATCTATCAACTACAAGGGTACCAAACTCGAATGTCGGCATGGAAAATTTGAAAGGTCGAGCTCCAATCCAAAAGTGGATCTAGTACCTAAAAATAGAGAGTTAGGAAAAAGCCTAGTAGAGAAATCTATATCCAAATATCTTTAAAATTGAGGTACATGTGTGCTAGGACAAACAATGTGAAATATGCATGCATGGGGATCTCTTTTTAGTTCTAAAAACCATTTTGACTCAAGATCATTCTTTTTCTTGACTCAAATCCAAATTGTGATATTTTTCAAAATACTCAACTTTGACGAAATCAAAAGAGATAAGTTTAGTAATTACCATAGTTTTTAACGGACCACTGAAGGAGCAGAATTCAAAGGCTTACATCTGGTCACTAGAGGACCGGGTCAACAAACAGTATGCCATCATGCTGGCCATCTAGGAGGACGTGCGCTAGCTGAAGGTGAGCTTCATGCCCGAGACACAGTACAGTCAAAGGGGAGGAGGTCCAGGTACCGGACACCTTTCCTCGATAGTAGGGAATGCCACCACAGATGTGCGCCAGTCAAAGAAAGGTCGGTAGACCAGGTCTGGCCACGTGATCCAGAGAAAAAATGGAATGAAGGGGGAAAGCACTGGCATCCCTAATGGCCCACGATGAAAAATAGGATGATGGACGGACCTCAACAATACAATACATCAGCAACAACAAGGATCCGATCGAGTGTTGCAGTGCCAGCTGACAGCCATCTTGGATCGGTGAGAAGATGGTCTCTCATTAAATCTAGCATGCGAGACAGGAAAGAAAAAGGAATGGCCGACATAAAGATGGTATGACAAAGCATCATGCTTCCTCTTACTCCCGATCTCAAGACAGGAACTATACAAACTGTCCAGAGGGTATACGATAGAAATTGGAGGCGATGAGAAGGAAAGAGGACTGTTCCACCTCTTCTTGGGCTGACCATATCCATGACCAACTGGTCTCCTCTCCATTCACTCTGTCCATTGATTCATTCTGGTCATCCTGGGGCTTCACTGTCCCTAAATTTAAGGAGTACAATCCAACTTCGGATGCCTACGTACACCTTGTGCACTTCTGTCAGATGTTGTCTTTGTACATCATAAAGGATGAACTCCTCTTCAAGGTATTCCCTTCTATCCTAGGGGACCAGGGGCTAATCTGGTTCGACAGGCTCACGGAGCATTCCATCAGTTCCTTCCATGATCTCACTTAGGCCTTTGTGTCCCGGTTCGTGACCATCATAGAGTAAAAGAATGAGTTTGACACCTTATTAGAGTTACAGATGGAGAACAATGAGATGCTCCAGAAGTGCAGTGCCCGATACTTGGAGGCGTATAATGTGCTTGAAGACTTCTCTCCCAACGTTTGAATTGCATTCCAAAAGCAGGTTGTTAGAGGACCTAACCATGTCCAGTCTGGAAGACATGGATGACTTAATGTCCCAGATAGAGAAGCATTGCCAACTTGAGGAGGCCCGAACCGAACATCATTAAGCCGGGACCAACATTGGTTCCAAACTCGGACCAACGGGTGGGAGTACAGATAGACATGTCAACAATATCAAGATCAAGGAGAAGAGGACCCTCATCCTCACGAGTTTGCTGCCAACCTGACTATCTTCGAGCTTCCTTTCTATGAGCTACTATGGAAGTTTGAAAGAGAGGAATTCCTCTGGTACCCATACAAAATTATAGGAAAGCCAAAGGGAAAGAAATGCCACAATGCAGTGATCCTATCACCGGGATATGTGGCACTTGATAACTCGGTGCAAGGCTTTCAAGGCATTCTTGGAAGACCAAGTGGATGCCGAACATCTCTGGGAGTACATTGATGAAGAAAAATCGGCAGTCAAACTACCACCACCTCCTCCTCGAAACAACTAGGAGGTGGTCCATGTCTTTAACATCATCCATGGCATGATGGATGTGGTCACCAATCAAAGGATCAAAGAAGAGATCCAGAAAGGTCAAGGGGTGTAGGGTCATGAATGTAGGGACATAACTGAAGCAACCGAGACCAGGGACGGTAAGAAAATGGCAGATTACCTTCATATAGAGGGACCTCGAAAGGGTACAACTTTCCCACAGCGATGCTCTTGTCGTCAGTTTATGCCTCGACAATTGTTTGGATGGGAGAATTCTTGTTAACCCGAGAAGCTCAGCAGACATCATGTATTACCCCACTATTTAAGAAGTTGGGGCTATCAAACAATGACGTAGTCCATTCGAAAGTCCCTCTCGTCGGTTTCAACTCTTCTATGGCGTGGAACCTGAGGAGGTTCAAAATGCCAGTCACACCCGGAAGCAAGACAATTGAGATGGATTTCGTTCTTACTGGTGTCCCTTGCTTGTGCAATACAATATTGGACCAGGACTGGCTACACCAGATGGAGGAAATCTCCTCGACCTACCAACAAGTGGTACGGTTCAACGAGCACAATGTTCAGGAAAATATATATATATACCATATGGCCTCCAAAAAATACTACATAGATGTCGTAAAGAGTAAGTCAGTGTTGGCCAAGGTTCACTTGGTTTAACACCGGATGCTCTGGTACTTTAAGACATTGGTACTGAAGCATCAGAGAAGTATGTGTAGAATTTGATCAGTGTTCCGGTAAAAGAGGGCATTGGCCATTTCTTTCTCATTAGCTCGTCCATCCCGGAATGAAAACACGATGAAATGTTTTGGATTCTTAAAGAAAACATGGAGGTGTTCGCCTGGACACCATATGAGATGCCAGTAATCAACATGGACCTTACTTGCCACTGACACAACGTAGATTCTACATCCTAGCTTATAGTGAGGAAGGATCACCATTTGATAGCGATACATATAGAGGAAGTGATTGAGGATGTGGACCATCTCCTGGAGACCAAAGCAATCTGTGATGTTCACTACCCAACATGGCTGGCCAACATGATGGTTGTGAAGAAGAAATGTGGGAAGTTTCACGTGTGCATGGACTATACAAACCTAAACGATGCTTGTCCCAAAGACCCATTCCTCCTGCCCTGGATTGTCAACTATTGGGTGTGATGAACGGACAGGCCCGACTCAATTTCATGGATGCATATTGAGGCTATCACCAGATAGCCATGTATCCCCCAACGTAGAGAAGACGACCTTTATCTCCTCCAGGGGCTTGTATTGCTACCATGTTATGCCATTCCGTCTAAAAAATGCAAGAGCAACCTATAAACAGATGGTCGACTCTATGTTCTGGGCCTACATTGGCCGAACCATGGAAGCTTAAATCGATGATATGATGGTAAAAATCAAAGATAAGATAGACCACCAAGCCAAACTATAGGAAATATTTAACGTGCTTAAAAATCACTAGCTCAGGATCAATGCCAAAAAGTGTTCCTTCGGTGTATGCTCTGGATGGTGCCTTGGTCACCTTGTCACCCGATGGGGCATCGAGGCAGATCCTAACCGAATTAGAATGGTCTAGAATCACTAGGAACCCCAGACCATTAAGTAGGTACAAAAACTGACATGAATAGATGCAACATTGAATCGGTTCATAAGCCGTTCCTCAGACAAATGCCATCCATTCTTCAACATCATCAAGAAGTGCAGTAGGCGCAGCTTCCGGTAGATGGAGGAGTCAGACCAAGCTTTGACTGAAGTGAATCAATACCTCACCGACGCGCCTCTACTCACCGCACCATGGGAGCATGAGGAGTTATACAATTATCTGGATCTCAGCACTCTGTCAGTTCGGTCCTGGTACGAAAGGACAATCAACATCATGTTCCGATACACTATTTCGGTAAGACCCTTCTCGATGCAGAAACCCAATACCTATCTATGGAGAAATTAGCATTTGCACTTGTCTCTGCCTCAAAAAAACTAACACCGTACTTCCAGGCCCGTACCATTGTGGTCTTAACAGAGTATCCCCTCAAGTCTTAGCTCCAGAAAGATGACCTTTCCAATGGGATCTCCAAATCGATAGTGGAACTTACCAATTTCAACATCCGCTGTCAATCCCGGACCACAATCAATCCCAAAGTATTGGCGAACTTTGTTGCTTAGTTCTCACCCAAGAATGCAGAACCCGGATGAACGGTGGAACTTAAGAGAATAGGAATACCAGACGCAGCCATTGCAAATGTTTTATAATGAGTCTTGGAAGATGTATGTTAATGGATCATGAAACAACTGAGGTGTCAGAGCGGTCATAGTATTGATATCCCCTATGGGACAATCCATGAGCATGCAATCCGGTTGGAATTCTCGGCCTCCAACAACGAGGCAGAGTACGAAGCACTGTTGGTTGGGCTCTGGATAGTTGTTGGTCTGGGAACAAAGGAGGTAGTATTATACAATCAATCTCAACTAGTGGTGAACCAATTATCCATAGAGTATGAGGTATGGGATGACCGGATGGGACGATAAATCCGATAGATCAAGGATTTTATCAATAACTTTAAATGGTTTACTTTGTATCAAGTTGGACGGAAGGGCAATGCCCATGCCGATGCACTGACAGGACTCACTTTCTATTCTTCTTTTAAATTCTAAAATTCCTTTCTTACTTCTAAATTTTTTCGAACTTTACTGAGAATTTTTATCCGTCCAACTGAATTTAATATAATCTCTTAAGGATTAATTTTACTATCTAAGCCTCCTAATTAATTTTATTAACCGTAAGCTTATTTATAATAATTACGGAAATTACAGAAAAGTCACGGTGTTACATAACACCCATTTGCAACCCATTGACTCTGTCCCTCAGGAAGAGGTGCTAATTCCCATGTGCCATTCTTTTTCTGGACTGTCATGTCCTCTACCATAGTTCCTTTCCACTCGGGTATTATATGAGTTTCTTTACAATCTTGTAGAATAGATGTAGAGGTAAGGGCAGAGAGAAAAGCATGATGCGAAGGAGATAAACGGGAGTATGAAACAAAGTGAGAGATAGGATGTTTGGTGGTACAAGTTCTAACTTCTTTTCTAAGAGCAATAGGAGCATCAAGATCATATAAAATAGGAGAGGAAGGATTGTTACCAGATGAGTCAGTTGAGGAGTTAGCTGGAGTTTGAAATGGTGATTGACAAGATGGATCAGTACAAGCAGCTTTCTCTCGGCATGAATAAGTTCTCAAATTTGGTCTGTCCAATCATCCTCCAATGTCATGATCTGCTGTTGTTTCAAATGTTGGTTCCTTTTGAAAAGTTCTTGTATCCCCAGATGTCGGTTCCTTTTCAGAAGTTCTTGTCTCCACCTCACGATGATACCACCAAGACTCTGGAGTATAAGATGTCAACCACTCTTGCTCTCTCATTTCTTCATGGATACTATTCACCCCCTAAAGAGATGAGAGGGGATAAAATGACTCGGTTTATCAAAAAAGTGACATCCATAGATACATACATTTTGTGAGAGTGTGGTCATAGCATTTATAATATTTCTGACTAGGAGTATAGCCAAGAAAAATACACTTACGAGCTTTAGGATCTAACTTACCAACTACCAGGGAGAAAGCAAATAGGAGATTGAAATTGAAGGACGCTAGAGGGCATACGATTGATAAGAAAGGCTTCAGTAAGCACATTTTCTCCCCAAAAGTATTTATGAACATTCATGGTGAACAAAAATGAGCGAGCAACCTCAGCAAGATAATGATTCTTGCGCTCGGCAACTCTATTCTGTTGTGGTGTGCCAACACAAGTTCTCTGAAAAAGAATGCCAGATTGTTTAAGATATGCGCGAAATGACCCATCTAAATACTCAGTCCCATTATCACTACGAAGAACCTTAATGGTGGTGTTGAATTGAGTGCGGTCCATTTGATGAAAAGATTGAAAGCATGAAAAGACTTTATTTTTGGACCGAAGTGAATATACCCAAGTAATACAAGAGTGACAATGAATAAAAGTGACAAACCAACGATATCCATTAAGAGACACAACAGGAGAAGGACCCCAAACATCAGAATCAATGACTGAAAAAGGTGAATCACTTCGTTGGTTGACAGAGGCATAAAAAGAGTGTTTATTTTTGCTACCTCACAAGCTTAACAGAAAAACTAATTCCTGGAACAATGCTTAACCAAACTAGGAAACATTTTCTCTAAAACACCATAACAAGGATGACCTAATCGATGGTGCCATTGGTGTAACAAAAGGAGAGCTGAACTTGTATATTCTTCAAGAACCTGGCCACATGACAAAGGTGGACAGACCATTGGTGGACAAGGTGGATGAGGTGTAGACTCCAAAAAATAAAGGCCATCATGAGCTTTACCACTGCCAATCATTTTCCCATATCCAGTTCCCGCAGGACACAATGTGTAGGAAAAAATGTCACTGTACAATTTAAGGAGTAAGTAATACTACTAACAGAGAGAAGATTTGAGGAAAATTTTGGAACATTAAGAACGAAAGATAGAGAAATGGTTGGAGAATAATGAATGGAACCTTTTCCGGAGATAGTAGAGATAGACCCATTTGCGATTCTGACCTTATCTTGCCCGGAACATGCAAAATAGGAGTCAAAAAAGGAACAACAACCTGTCAGGTGAACTGTTGCACCATAGTCTATTATCCAAGGAAACGACGAGAAAGTAGAAGATGCATTAGATGGTATACCCATATGATCCAAGTGAGTAGGGTTAGATGCCATGGTAGATAGAGTATCAAGCCCAGCCATGAGATGTCTGAGAGTTTGCAACTCCGAATGAGAGAGAGTGCCAGTATGGAAAGCGTTAGCCATTGAAGTTGTCATATCAACCAAGAATTACCGAGCCGTCGATAACAAGATAGAAGACGAACAATCCGGTAAAATCACACAACCAATAATTTTCAGTCACAGTCCCAAATTTAAAAAACAATAGTCAGCAACACTTTGTAAAAATAGGAGTCAAACTCAACTAGAATCAAGTTTGCTACACTATTACGAGTACCGAAACAAAGAGAAAGCAGAAGAATGATAAAAGACCTCAAAACACCCAAAGCAATCATAAGTCGTGGACAAGAAACTACATAACTGATGAAAATCTCAACCTCTTTTACTAAGAGAGACAAGCCCAATCAACTCAGTGGCAAAGAAACACAATTCAGTTCCGTGTTTTACTTTTCCCAGCCAACTCAAGCACAAAGGATTCAATTCTCAAATCTGTACAAAAAAAAAACAATCGGAGCAGCCTAATAGCCTAGAAAACACAATCTGTATCAGAAAAAACACAATCGGATGCCGAAGAACGAAAATACCCCAAAAATGGTTCTGGAAACCCTCATAAAAGCAATCACCGGAAGAAGCCGGAGACTCGTCGGACGATGGCGAGCAAAGGCGAGGCCTTGCCGGAGGACGTTGGAGGAGACCGACGTGGCGATGTTTTGGAAGTTTTGCGAACTGGGAAAACTCAAAAAAAGGTTTCACGACGTCGTGGTGAGGTCGATGGCGAGGCTGGTGGCTGAGGTCAACGGCGAGGTCGATGGCGAGGCTGGTGGCTGAGGTTGACGGCGAGGCTGGAGGCTGAAGTCGATGACTTACTCGAATGCGATCTGGACGAGAGGGTTGGTTGCTGGGCGTCAACGCCGGAGACCAGCGATGTGATCGGGAAAAAGTTGAATGGCGACAGCGGCTAGGATTCGAGAAGGCTCTGATACCATGTAAAGTCGAGAGGGAAAAACCACTCATCTTATTATTTTCTCTAATGAAAGAATAAGGATACATATAAGGACAATACACCAATTACAGTTATCCCCCTAGGAACTATACAAATCCTTGAACATTATACAATGTATAAAATACATATCAAACAAACTCTAACTTAACACTAACTATTACGCAATATAAAAAACTGATGAAGAGTATCGTGCCCTTGTTGACCCTATTCAAGAGCCTCCAATGACTTTGATGGTTAGTTGAGGATACGAATATTCCCCAACTTCCACCGTGCTTTGTTGTTGCAATGAGATCACTAGTCATATTGGTCACAATGATGTTTTCCATGATCGTATAGAAATTGGCTGATATTTTGTGTGTAAACATGTTACACGTGATACCATATGCCTTCTCTAAGTTTCTTCCTCAAATTATACTGCTGATGTTTTAACAAAGATATGTTTACCTCACTGTTTCAAGATTTGTTGTTGCAGGGAGCATTAGGGATTTTGGCGATTCCGCCAGCAACATTGATAGTGTTGGGTTTTATGATCTATGAACCCAAAATAAATGGTGTTAGTTCGGACAAGGATAAGGTATGAACTTTTATACTTCTCCCTCTAATTGCAATTTGTATTGTTCTGGTGATATAAGCAACTATATTTATACTATTATTTCATTATCTTCACCAATAAAAACAATCCCTATTGGATGTTAACTAATGGAATCCAATATCTGAACTTGCAACATTAATTTGTCTCATATGCTTCATTTTTTAAGAAGGAAAAAAGCTTTATAACACTTGAAAATATATTAAAATTAACAAAAAAAATGAAATTAATATCACTGTCAAATAAGTGTATTCCAATTAGGCTGACACATATTACCCAACTAAGCATATGTTGTAAATCCGGCCCAAACAAAGTCAGTAAAAAGGGGTGAAGGTAGCTGGAGCTAGCAGGCCCCAAGACCTCCAAATTCATTATATCAAAAAGGAGGTGTGCATTTTTTTCTTGAAATATTTTTGTCAATATTAGTTTGGACCTTCATGAACAACACCTCTATGTCACGGACTGACAACTAGGTGACACTGAAACCTCTTGGAAGTTTATTGGAGATTTGGTGATAATTATAGGATAATGATGAAGGATCGAGAAGAGTTTGGAATGTCCTAGTCAAGCCTAAAGAATTTTGGAATGGTCCAGAATATTGAAGAAAAAACTAGATGAAACTGGAGAATTCTAAAAGAGTCAGAAATATTGGAGAAGGAGATACAAGTAGTTCGAATATTCCATAGGGGTCTGGAAGGTTATAGAACATGCTAGAGTTGTTGGGAATTTTTATCTTATACTAAAATTGTATATTCTATGACTTAGTAGGTATTGGAGAACTCCATATTATTTCTAGGAGTTCCTTGAAGGCCAATAAATTGGTGGAGAAGCTCATTTGTGTATCCATCTTGGAGAGATCCATTCAATTGGTAGTGAGAGAAATCTTCGGAGACCAAGTGTGAGGGAGAACACTTGTGTGAGAGCTTTTTATAACTTATTCATTGTGTGTAAGGAGTTTACTTGCCCACATTCTCTTGTCTAAGAGTGAGTGCATGTGCATGTGTCTCAGTTGTGTGTTTGAGTGAGTTAGCTTGGAGGGAAGGCTTACTTAAATAATTGTGGGAATATTTTCCTAAGTGTCACATGGAATGCAAGTGACGAAATTCTTGACCCATGACAAGTGGTATCACAATGATTGTTGTGATAAACATACATGGTTACTTTGGGTGATGAGCTTAATAAGAACGATGTTATTGTTATCGTCAGGCTGAGTAAGGCATCCAATAAAGATGCATTGGTGCAATAGAGGCCCAACTTGATAGCATGGAGGGAGTCATTGAAGAAAGGCTCGATCGACTAGAAGACGCATTGGTTGGACCAAGAAATCCTATAAGTAGCGTGAGAGACTTCTAATCCTACTTTGCTGAAGAGATCGAGGAAAAGGTAGGGACCTTTGAGGAGAGTGCTACCATGTAGAGACCCTCGAGAAGCAACTAGAAACATGGAGTTAGAGTTGTAGTTGTGCAAGAAGGACATTGTTACATCAAGGGATGTCAGGGTGAGCATGACTAAGGAAAAGTTTCGTTCATCGGAATTGAAGTGTTGCGATGGTACAAAGGATCCCCACGAGATAGACAACTTCATCTGAGACATGAAAAGGTACTTAGACAATCTCAATTTCGAAGATGATGGTGAGAATATATACAGAAGGCTACCATGTATCTTACAAACACAATGATGATGTGGAGGAGAAGACGGCATAGCAATAGGGAGAATGAGTTAAACAAGATAAAAAATCTAGCATAGTTCAAGAGGGATATAAAGAAGCATTTCTACAATAAGAATGTAGAGTTTTTGGATTTCACCAGTTCTGCAAGTTGAGGCATGAGTGCTCATTGATGGATTATGTGAAGGAGTATTCGGCACTACTGCTACATATTTCTAACATGGCTGAACGGGATGCATTTTTTGAGTTCATGGATGGCTTGTAACTTTGGGTCGTATGACAATTGAAAAGAAAAAGGGTCAAAGATATGACTGTGTCTCTTACAGAGGTAGATAAATTAGACTACCTTCAATTGTGAATTAAGCCTAAGGGAGGAAGAAATAGCCACGCTAAGGGTGGGGGAGTCCGCTAGAATGGGAAGGGTAGTGCTCAGTTGACTTCATCAGCAACATATAATGAGGAATCTTACAAGCAGTCCCAAAAATACCAGGGAGACTGCAATAAAGGGAAACGCAATATGGGGAATCATGGAAATGATAGGAAATGGAGTGCTTCTTATACAACGGACCACACTTTGCATGAAATTGCTCTGAGAAGGGAAGCTAATTGCTATGGATAAGAAAAAGTCATGAAAGGGCTTCAATGATGCAGCGTGGGTTGCACGTTGCAGCCTTCGGATTACTCAAACACAGCGGAAATGATAAACAGTAGGAAAGATGACCAAAAGGATGAAGAACAAAGGGTTAAAACAGGATGCTTCCGTTGAATCCGAAGATTGCCGGTGTAATCCTCTTCCTGATGTCTGTTGATTGGAACACCAATACCAGAATCAAGGCTCGTCGATCCGTTGATCTCGCGCACGAAATACCAGAGGGACGGCTTCAAACTCAGTCGTTGATTCCTAGCAGGAATGCCGAAAGGGAATGGGGTTGAACAAGCAATTTCTGCTGTCAATTTCAATATTAATTCAAAAG
>NMUG010002765.1:0-15566 GCA_002855965.1 Monotropa hypopitys
GATTAAGGTGGGTCTAAGTGGATTCATATACTCCTAAGTAAAGGGATTAATCTATAAAATAAATGACAAAATTTATTAAGCAATGAATGATAAATTAGCATTCGAAGTGGGACATTTTCAATAGTGGGTGAGTATTTTAATACTCTTTTCCCACATTACAAAATATTGAGAATTGAAGTGGGTATATTTATTGTGTTGTGTGACTAAGGATCACAATAAAGCCTAAGGGGAAACTAATGTAAAGTGTACTTTGAAAATTTTCTCACACATGCACATATGTGCACACGTGCACGCGCCGTCGCTACCACCCTCCTGGTCGGCCATGCATATACATGTGCCCGAGCCAGAGTTTGAGCCCACATTCGATTCTAGTTTGGGGTTCTGGTTCTGGGTTTCGGTGTCCAATTTCATGCCTCATGGGTTCATGAAAATGTGTCATGTGCCACGTACCAATCTTTTTATGGAAAATTTAATTGAGTCAATTGGGTTTTAGACTTGGGCTTTGGGCCTTGTGATTGGGCTAGACCCAACTAACCTGAGCTTTGGGCTCTTGTGATTGGAACAATCATTTGGGCCAGGCCCGACCTGTACCATTTGATTACAGAAATCAATAAGAAATTCACTCCTTCTGTTATATAATCTGAATTAATTCTACAATTGATTTCTTTTGGTTGCTAATTCTGTTGTTACAGCATTATTATTATGGGAAATTGAATTGAAATTAAATTAGGAAATTAAAAGTAGAGGCTCACACATCTATATAAATTGGCATATCTACTCCTTGAAAACTCACTCTTGAACAAGCATTCTATTCCTCCACGACCAGTACTGCATGTGTTTCAGCATTCCTCCCAAGCCCAGAAAATTCTTTTCTTCCTTTTTTGAAGAGAGTTCAAATCACAGTGACGGGTGTGATTATGCTACACACTGGCATACCGACTGTACTCTAGGAGCCGATGGCCAAACAACAAACCTAAAGAACCTTCAGTAAGGTGGCCTATTTTGGCTTAATAAAATCATGCTTGCACATACCATCGGTTTGCTAATTTTCCTATTGTTCTTACCTTCTATATTTTTCAGCAATTCTTCTAGTCTGTAATTTTTCTTCTCCATTTTATATTCTGTAATTTTCTATTGATTCAATATTAAAATCAGTTTTTCTGTTTAGTAATTCCTACGGTTTAGTAGGAGAACTGCAATATCTCACAATAACCAGACATGACCTATCCTTTGTGGTCAATCAAGCTTGTCAACATATGATAGCACCCACTATGGATCATTTTGCAGCTCTCAAACATCTTCTCAAATACATCAAAGCACTTTATCACATGGATTATTCTTCACTCCTTTCCCTTTCTCTTTCAAAGTCTTTTATAATTGGACTGGTGATATTCTTGATAGAAAGTCAAGTACTATATACTACATATTCCTAGGCGATAAACTTATGATAAGGGGGTCGGGCACGAGCTCTAAAACCCCATACTAGTTCAGAGTTGGGTTGAGTGTAGGGAGCTATTGAGCTTCCTAAAGGCCCATACATGACATAACACCACCACTCAGCTTAATTGCTAAGCTAATCTGACCTCGACTATAGCTGAGAAGAGATCAGTTACGACCGAACTAAACCATGCTACAACAAAGATAAGCGGGAGATCATGTCAAAAGACCCCACATGGTATTTTGCTACAACTATGGAAGGAATGGGATAAAATTCCCGCTTCTTTGTATGTTTGAATTGAATGGTTGGGTTATCGGATATAGAAGATAACCTTTCTTTCTAGGAATATAAAAAGTAATAAGGAACTTTCCTAAGTCTACGGGAACTACCTAAAGTTACGGGATGTATAATTATTAGACGATGCACTGTTTCAAGGTAACAAACTCTAACACTACTTAATTCTTTTTCCATATTTTATCTCGCAAACAACCAGTCATTGACTTAGGTATCAGATGGGATTTGGTCGGCACCCCACTAGTGTCAAGAACTATTTTGCAGGTCTATAAGTGAGGAGGATATAGAAATCTAATCATTAGTTGGCATTGTTTATGGGAACAACTTTTCAATCATTGGTGATCGATTTATGAATGGTCAATACTCGATCTATGGTAGGAATCAATCATCACGATCCCCTGCCATTACTACAGAGATGTTCCTCACTATGCAGCATCAAATTGAACTACTCACTAAAAACTTGGAAGAAGTTCGATAGAAAAATCAGGAGTTGAGGGCGTAACAGAACCAGTCCATAGAAAATCAAGTACTACCCCATGGGATCAAGAGGACAATAATGAAAGGGTGGAGGATAACGAGGATCGAAGAGGGGAATGTAACGAAAATTAATCCCAGAACAACCAAGACCCTCAACCAAGCTGATCCACAAGGAGAGCCAAGTCGCCACTAGAAAGACAATACGAAGATCTCATATCCACGATGTAGGCCCAGATTGATGGGATCAAGAAACATATGCAAGCCAAACCTTGGCCACAGTCGAGGAGTTGGTTCAAACCACAGATTCCCCATTCTTTACACATGTCCTTAGCATTCTTCTACCCTCAAAGTTTAAGATGCCAAGTCTCGAGTTATTCAATGGTACTACAGACCCATTAGATCACTTGGAGACCTACAAAAACTTGATGACATTGCAGGTTGTACCTGACGAAGTGATGTGCAGAGATTTCCCTGTCACTCTAAAGGGAAGTGCTCATATATGATTCAACAAGATGAAGCCAGACGGTATCAATAGTTTCAAAGAGCTTGGTCATGGGTTTGTGAGTCATTTCATAGCGGGTCAATATTACCACAATCCTAAAACTTATCTTTTGACAGTTAGGCAGAAGAAGTGAGAGACATTACGAGATTACACTACTAGCTTTACCTAGGAGGCAATGCAAATAGAGAGCACCGATAATAAGATGACAATGACATCTTATGTAGTCGGGTTGTGGTCAGGATCACTTCTATTTAATCTAACTCAGGATCCTCCCCAAGACATGGCCGAGCTAATATTGAGAGATTAGAAACATATAAACGTCGAGGATGCGCTCAGTGCCCTGAAAGTTAGGGATGATAGGGCCCAAGGGCAAGCATCTACAGTGCCTCCCCAAATCGAAAGGGATAAGAAGAGGAAGGATCCATATAGACCAATAGCATACGATCAGAGGGGTAGAATGGTGATGTGAGGAGCTCACCCAAAAGAGTCGGGGTCCCTTAGAGAAGTACAAGTTCTATACCCCATCGTTGCTTCTATTGATTAGATAATGGACGACCTCAGAGATGACTCGGACCTGAGGTGGCCAGCCAAACTCAAGAGCCATCCAGATAAGCGACCAAGAGACAAGTATTGTTGTTTCCACCATGACCACAGTCACTATACTAATGGCTGTATGGACTTGAAAGGCCAGATAGAAGACCTCATCTAGAGAGGTAGGTTGCAAATATTCATCCAGTGCAGAGATCAAAGAGCTCAGCATGGTGGCCAATGCCGGGTTCATAGAGCTAGGGTATCAGATCACAATGATTTTATTGGGGAGATCAAGGTCATTTAGGGGGCGGCTAGAGAGGGAGAATCCAGCTTGGACAGAAAAGCCCACCTCAGGAGGTTGAAGTTATAGGATCCCATGGAGATCTGCTCGGTAGGAAGACCTAGCAAGAGTATAGAGAAAAAAAAATTCCCATTATATTTATGGAAGAAGACGATAAAGGTACAATCTATCCCCACGATGATCCACTGGTGGTCACCATGGTCATTCCAAACTTTTAAACTAGGAGGGTCCTCATCGATAGTGGGAGCTTGGCGGATATCCTGTTTTACATGCGTTCGATCAGCTATAGTTGGGAAGAGATCGGCTATAGCCACTGACCTCTCTTTTAGTAGGATTTACTAGGTAGATGGTTTATCCCAAGGGACAAATAGCTCTCCCAGTGTCTATGGGAGAGGAAGGTAAACATGTACCTTCCTCCTACAATTCAATAAGCAGAAGAGTGCTTCTTAACAAGATCAAGGAGATTATTTCTACCCACCATTTGAAAGTAAAGTTCCCTACCCCTGATGAGATAGGCGAGATGAATGGCGATCAGAAGGTCACAAGAGAGTGTTACAACTATTTAGTAAAGCACCAAAATGAGGCTCTAGTTATGGAAGAGCTGGACATTAGAGATGAAGAAAAGCTTCGGAGGGGAGATCTAGTGGAGCAGTTAACCCCCTAGAGATATGGCCAGAGGAGCCCACCAAGAAAATTTAGGTGGGCACACAATTGAGCTCAGAAGAGAAAGATAGTCTTATCAATTTCCTACAGGAAACCAAAGATGTATTTGCTTGGTCACATGTAGATATACCTGGGATTGATCCAAGGATCATAGTACACCATCTGAATGTGAACCCAGACTGCAGGCCTATAAAGTAGAAGAAGAAGACATTTGCACCCGAAAAGAATAAGGCGGCCGCAGAAGAGGTAAAAGAGTGTGTTGTGCTAGATCCATCCGAGAAGTCCAGTATTCGAGTTGGATCTCTAATGTTGTTATAGTAAAGAAGTCCTCGGGTTAGTGGAGAATGTGTATGGACTTCACAGGCTTGAACAAGGCATGTCCTAAGGATAGTTTTCCCCTGCCAAGGATTGATCATTTGGTAGATTCTACCTCGAGGCATGAGATGCTGAGTTTCATGGATGCATTTTTAGGGTACAACCAGATCATATTAGAGGAGGATGACTAGGAAAAGATGTCCTTTATCACAGACAGAGGAGTGTATTGCTACAAAGTTATGACCTTTGTGCTGAAAAATAATGGGAACACGTATTAGAGGTTGGTAAAAAAGATGTTTAGAGACATGATTGCTAGAAATATGGAGGTCTATGTCGATGATATGCTCATAAAGAGTGCTCATTGTGCATATCATGTGAAGGATCTAGTGGAGGCCTTTGAAGTATTGAGGAAGTATAATATGAAGTTGTACCCAGCCAAGTGTGCTTTTGGGGTAGCTTCGGGAAAATTCTTGGGCTTTATGGCATCATACAGGCGAATTGAAGCTAACCCTGAGAAGATTAGGGCTATGATGGAGATGAGATCCCCCCGAACAATAAAGGAGGTGCAATGCCTTATGGGGTGTATAGAAGCACTTAACCAATTTGTCTCGAAAGCTATAGATAAATGCCAAGCATTATCTATGTAATCCACCACTCCTCAGCCCAACAGTCAATGGAGAAGATCTATACCTTTACATAGTTGTTTTCTCACATGTCGTCAACTCAGTTCTTATCCAAGAAGATAAAGGAGTTAAGCACCCAATCTACTACACTAGCCACGCCCTATAGGGTGCGAAAACTAAGTATCCAAAGATTGAGAAGGTGGTATTTTGCAGTGGTCACTGCTGCGAGGAGGCTAAGGCCCTTTTTCAGTCCCATCCGATCAATGTCCTAACGGATCTGCCTTTCAGAAGAGCTCTTTATAATCCAGAGACATCTCGACGGCTCATCAAGTGGTCCCTAGAGCTGGGGGAGTTTGATATAGACTACAAGCCCATGAATGCAATAAAAGTCCAGGCTTTAGCTGATTTTATTATGGAATATACAAGTCCAGATCCTGAAATTTCAAGCGAAGAGGAGGAGCTATGGCTCCTCAGTTGACGGGTCCACGACTAAGGAGGCCAGTGGGATAGGTTTAGTGTTGACCTCACCATAAGGGTAGAAGCTAAGGTATAAATTGAGATTTGAATTCAAAGCTACAAATAACCAGGTCGAGTATGAAGCCCTTGCCATTTGGCTCCAGATTACCCAGGTGGTACATGTAAAATGTATAGCTGTTGTGAGTGATTCTCAATTGGTGGTTGGCCAGGTGAAAGGGAAGTTCAAAGATAAAGAAGAATCCATAGGGAAGTACCTTCAGGTGGTCAGGTAGTTCGCCAATGGTTTTCCTAGTTCTCTATCTCTCAAATCCCCAGATCAGAAAACCAGGAAACTGACTTGTTTTCAAAGGTAGCTACATCCATGAATGAGGACTTTTTTGAAGGAGCATTGGTACAACTCATGACGACTCCAAGTATTGAAGGAACTTGTCTTCCAATCCTATTGGTCGATTACTCTAACTCCTGGGAAGTCCCTATTTTCAGGTACATCGAAATAGGATAAGTCTCACCTAATAGGGTGTAGACCAGAAAGTTGAGGATATGGGTACCCAAGTATGCCCTTATGGGCAATGTCCTTTATGAAAGGAGTTTATCATTACCCTACCTCAGATGCTTGACAAAAACAGAGTCTGATTGAGCCATAGAGGAAGTTTATGATGGAACATGTAGAACCCACAATGGGAAGAGCTCTCGCTCACAAGATTATTAGGCTTGGGTATTATTGGCCGATGATGCAAAATAACTGTAATGAGCTGGTCAAAACATGTGACCCATGTTAGAGATTGGAAAACATTCCATACAAACTCCCGACCCAGATGAGCCCAATGAAAGGACCATGGCCTTTTTCCCAATGGGGAATGGATCTGATCGGGCCACTCCCCAAGGAGATGGACCAAAGGTAGTATGCAGTTGTGGAAATTGATTACTTCATAAAATGAGAGGAGACAAGAGCTCTATCTACAATTACTTCTCAGGTAACAATTTAATTTCTATGGCATATCATTATTTGTCAATTTGGGCTTTCTACGGCGCTGATAGTGGATTTTGGAAAACAGTTTGATAGCTTAGACTTCAAGGATTTCTATAGCTAGAAAGGAATCCACATACACTATACCTCCAAGGCTTACCCTGGAGCCAATAGACAGACATAGGTCACTAACATGGAAATAAAAAAGGGTTCAAAAGAAGACTAAAGATGGCAAAAGGATATTGGACTGATGAGCTGCACTCTTTACTATGGGCATTCCTTACTATGCCTCGAACAGCAATGGGGTAAACCCCATATGCTTTGGATTTCGGTGCAGAGGTTGTGGTCCCTATTGAAGTTGAGCTTTTTAATTACAGGACCGCTTCATTACATCTCACTAACAACGATGAGGAGCTCAGGGATAAGCTGGACTTAGCCGAGGAAAAAAGAGACATGGTAGCAGCTAAGGCTGCAGTTTATCAACAAAGAATGGCAAGTTCTCACAATGCAAGGATTCATCCCAGATCATTCCGGTCAGGTGGCCTGGTACTGAGAAAGATAGACCCACGGGAAGGAAATTTAAACAACTACAACTAAATTGGGAAGGACCTTACAGGGTGCTCAGTCATTCCAAGGCAAGGGCTTACATGCTAACTACCCTATGGGGGAAAGAGTTCCCTAACCCTTGGAATGCTGAGCACCTGAAGAAGTATTACATATAAAAGTTGCTCATTAAATTTGAGATGTTTTAATAAACTTTTAAATTTCTTTCACTACAACTGAGCTGTTTTAAAATAAAGGCAACTTGTTTCCTCATTACAACTTGTTCAATATAATGTTTGCTATATTTGCTAAGGCAATCTATTTAAATGCAAAATGAACCTCTAAATATGTTTTCTCATTGCATTTGGGGGAGTAGGAAGTACGCCCATCCCCATTACATTGGCATGCTAGGAATATTTTCGTGTTTGACACCTATTTGAAAGCATAAAAATACACTTGTTTGAGAGCATAAAAATACATGCTTAAGTTAATCATCAAGTTGATGCCAATGCAGATATTCCATCAAAAACATGCATTATTTTGTAGCATTTGTACACACTTGTCAAAAGGTTATACAAGTTGTTTCTTTGTGCCTTAACATTCGTACGTACATGCCATTTGTGCACAACAAAAATGCTAAGGCATAAAATACACTTTTGAACCTTGAAAAGGCTCAAAAATTGCCAAGGCATAAGAGAAATGCTCTTAGTTTTGAAAATGCTAAGGCATCCATCAACAAAATGATGCTAAGGCATAAGGCAAAGGTCCTAGGAGGCCTATTAAATCCAGAAGTGTCAAGGCACAACAAAATGATGTTAAGGCATAAGGCAAAGGCTTAGAAGACCTGTTGAATCCAGAAGCGCCAAGGCATGACAAAATGATGCTAAGGCATAAGGCAAAGGCTTAATAGACCTGTTAAGGCCAAAAAGTGCCAAGGCACAACAAAAAATGCTAAGGTATAGAACACACAATTGAACCTTGAAACAATTCAAAAAATTTCTAAAGCATGAGAGAAATGCTCTTAGTCTCAATACCTCAGCAAATTTGAAATTTACTAAAAGAATCAGATCCGAACACACAAAAAAAGAAAAACAATCCATGAGAATAATTGCATTTCTACATGAATAAAAAGATTGTGAAGAAAAATGATCTTGGTCTCATTAAACAAAAGGACATCCATATTTACAAAGAATTTAAAATAAAAATTAGCCCTTTTTCGGAGGAATGAGCTCAAAAGTAGCGATAACATGCTCTACAAGCCCCTCAAAAACTTGATTAAGCTCAGCCTTAGCAACTGATGTAATCATCACATCAACAGGAACTTCGGTAGAGGCAAGCACATTTGCAAGTATCTCCTTGGAGTTCCTGGATCTGCTTTATCAACTTCTCTTATTTAGTAGAAGATATGTTGTCTTCTCGAGCAATATAAAACCCTTCACAAAGGTCTGGGACAAAATGGGGGAGACAGTTAGATAATGTAACCCAAAAATAAGCAAGAATATAATAGAGTTCATATCCTGTTCAGCTCTACCACGAACTCTTCAGAGGTGGTAGATGTGGACCGTGATTCAAGATATTTTAGGTCAGCAGTGGAAGGCATATATATATATCTTTTGCCTGGGTATGGAGGTCATTAAACAAAACCATGGCACCGTCATCCCTAGTTTGTGGCTCCTTACCCCTGCTCTCTTTAGAAGGGATTAGTCTTCAGTCAAAAACTGAAGCCTCGCCTCATCACCAGACCTTTTTGCTCTAGAAATAGGAGGAGGAGGGGGTGGAAGTGAAACTGGGGGGTTAGCGGGAGAGGTGCCCGTGAAGTCGATAAAAGAGCTGGCACCCCCTTCCTTGCTCTTCTTCTTCTTGTCAGCATACTGACCTTGAGCTAGGCCATCCCTTTTTTCTCAGAGCTTAGCTAGAGCCTCCATATTCAATATGGATGATTTGGGTGGGGCCATCTCTTGTTCTTCCGCTTCTGCAATTCTAAAAACATGCAATAAGAGATTAGTTAAAAATAGTTCGAGTGGGTGCTAAGGCACAAGTACCTCTTTCTAATGCCAAGGCCTCACTTCTGACTTCAGGGCCAAGAAGGTAGGCTACAAGACTCTTTAAAGTTATAAGGTTATCAGGCTCATATATGTCGGACAACTCAGTGCACTTGATCTCGTCTTCTTCTTCCTCTAAGTCTAACACTTTCAATATAAGGTACAAGGTTAGAAGAGTCATAAATGGGAGTAAGCATTAACAGAATAAGATGTACTCGCAACTCACATTGTGTAGAAGTAATTCCCCATTTCCTCTGAGACCGGGGAATAGGGTTATCATCCTAGCACGGGAATTCCCAATCAGAGCCAGTAACAAAAAGAATTTATCCTTCCATTCCTTTACTGAGGAGGGTAGTTTACTTATCATAGAAGAGGCATTGGACCTTTTGCACAAATACCACCATCTGATAGTATGCGGAACCTCTTTGATTATAAATAGATTACAAAAGGTCGAGACCCCCAGAGGAGTATGACCATCTGACATGGCTAGCCACAAAATGGCATAGCCAATGAGAAGCCTATACCCGTTAGGGGCTCATTGGCTAGGGGCAAGCCTGAATTTGGACAAGATTTGCCTAACAATATTTGATAAGGGGAGACGAAGACTGGCCTCTAAATCATCGCAATAAATACAGATTTCATTCGAGGAACAATCAAAGGCCCTCTCATCGAGATTAGGAACCCTAAGATGGATGGTGTCAGGGATATGAAATCTATGGTGGATGGTTGACAGATTGACGGAGTTCAGGCTGGAGGCATAATGTACGGGTGAACATTGAAACTTAGGTCTAGGGTAAGACTGATTTTGAAGAATGGGTCCCTCCTTAGTCTGTCCGGATGGACCTGTTGATTCGTCCTCAGGATTGGGGGACCTTACCGCTAAAGACCTCATACCATGTCCCATCAAGGGCTCCTCTTCCTCCTCCATATCCTCATATATCACGATGGGGATTGAAGTGGGTTTAGATTTAAAAGGGCTAAACTCCGACATTGTAAGAACAGGTGTGGGTTCCTGGGCCTCTGACCTGATTTGCTTACCAAGGATCCGACCCTAAACTACCTCCAGATGGCTCCTGCAATCACAGAAAAATGTTAGAACTGCCCGGCGCCGATCGCCAGAAAGGCCCTCCGATGCCTAAGACAGGTATATGCTTTGAGAGAGTAATATAGCAGAGTAACAGATCTGTAAAACCATACTGAATCGAGAGCTTACCCAGCTTTGCAATAGTTATATTTATTGCTATCGCGTAGCGTGCCCAATCTGGAAATAATTTTGGTAACCGTCCCGGATATTCTACCGCAATATCTGGGATCTTCCAATCTTTCCATAATGAGTCAGGCCGGATCATATTGATCTGAGGTAAACTGAACCGGTAGAAGACCATGCCAAAGATGCCACGCTTCGGTATCCTGCCCATTAGACCATGGTCCGGAGACAAATAGTGTTGCCCCGGGGCACCCTTGAACCGGCCCACTGCCCCTTTGCTGTATCCTGACCAAATGGTCCGGTGCTAGATAACCTACCGGGTTACCGTAGCACTTCCCTGCTGAACGGCTCAAGTCGGGTGCTGGGATGGTAGCCCTCCAGTCGGTCCAACGAACCTGTCCAGCCCAAGATGGGCCTACCCCCAACGGGCTTGCTCCATAATCCGACCCAAAGGCCATACATGGTTCGGTTACCACAATAGCCCCTCAATCCTAACGGTCCAACTGGGTTGCAAGTATTGAGTTCGATGTCCCGGGTAAGTACCGAACCAACAACTGTCTCTCGACCTAGCTGACCATCATGGTCCAGGAGAATCCTGCCTTGACGGCTGTGTCCTGAAGTTTCTAGCTCAGGACTAGTCCGGTAAATCCGGGCCATAGGCATGTGTCCCATCCAATGGTTGCAGTGACCCTTCCGAAACCTTCCTGCCACGCATCACCATTCGGTGGTCCGTGCCTCGATAATGTGCCCCGTACGTTTTGAATTTGAACCACCATAGTGGCGACTATATAACCCCAAGACCTCTCTGTTCCAAAACTTTCGTCACCCAGAGCCCCTGCCTCAATCCCGCAATCCTTCCATCCTCAAATTCCAGTTTCTCCAGTGCTTCAATTCTTCTTCCATCCAGGTAACTTTCATTTCCGCGCAGTTATTTTCTTATTTATTTGAATTTGGGGGATAGAATGCCCTCTTTTGTGGACCTGCGATACCCCGCGCATGGTAGCATCGCCCAGGAGACTGTAGCCTTGCTACAGTGCGCCTCATATGGCCCCTCCCTTCCAGACTACTGCTTTTGATCTCCTTCCTTTCCCTCTGATTAGGTCTTCATGTCGGGGAACCGGGGTGGTGCTACCGAGCCGAGCGGGGTTGCTGCTGAACCTGCCGGGATAAGCCCCTTTGCTACCTACTTCTCCAGCAGGCCGAACCTCAGACAGTTCCGAAGGAAGTACTCAATCCTGGAAAATATCCATGTGGAACTTGTGCCCTTGGATGTCAATGGTGCTCCAAGGATAGATCACCGTAGGGGACAGACTATAGTTCCCCTAATGGCAATCATTGAGGGAGGGCTACGGTTTCCCATCACCGGAGTTCTTATAAAAATTATGAAAACCCTCGGGCTGACCACGGTACAGTTTACGGTGAACTTTTACTGGATAGTGTTGTCCCTAGTTGAACTTAGCCGTCAGTTTAACCTTAACATTAATATGTCCGAGTTCTTCGGACTATATTCCATCAATCAGAACAAGGCCTCCCATCGTTACTTCCCAGCTACCCAGAAGGGGTATGTGTCAGTGTTCAACCGACTCCCTGACTCTGATCCCTGGGCCAATGAATTTGTTTCGGTCCAGGGAAATTTTAATAATCTAAAAGATCCTGTCCCATGGGACATCGGGCGTCTTGGTCATTATCCTTCTATTCTTTAGGCAGAATTTTTATTCGGTGAACTTTTTAACATTATTGTGACTGCAGTTGACCGAACCATCACTCGCTGCAAGAATCAGGCTGCCGAAGACTGGATTGGGAGGCTTTTTAGGCATCCTCTTTTGACCCCGGACGTCCCCACCTTGCTGGGGTATCAACCCTCCTATCATTCATTCATTCATCAAGAGGAGAGATCTGAAGCCCCGCCCTATGGCTAAAGAGACCCCTCCTCCCCCCATCCGGATTGTCTCCCGCACCGTAGTTAACCTTGAAAGTTCAGAAAGTATAGAATCCGAGACTCCCGAGATGCCTCTGATGATGAAGAGAAGAGCAGCTCAAGTTCGAAATTTTCTCGGGGGCCGATCTAATATCCCTCCGACCGATGCTCCCCCGCTGCCTTACACTCACATGCCCTTGCCACTAAAACATCCAATCATGTTCTTGATCTCCCGACAGATGCCACTGGCTCAGCCTCCAGCAGGAGGAGGAGGTTGGAATTTGAGATCGTCCTGTCGAATCAATTTGACGACATTTTAGAGCATTTGTTGGGGGAATGCAGCTCTTCGCCCCCCACCCTGGCGCCCAACCTTCACCTTCAATGACTGAACCATGACCAACATTGATTCGGTTGTTATCCCTGGAGTAGCCCCAGTATTTGCACGTGCTATCATGCTCCCCCGGGACGAAGAATATCTCCCTAAGACTGAAGATGAGCTATTTTCCTCCAGACTAACAGCGATGTGTCAGGTACTATTCTATTTATTTCCATATGAGTGTTGAATTATTTCTCCTAACTTCTTTGCTTCGGGATTGTAGGGGATTCAACGGACGTATGCCGCTTGGTCCAAGTCAGTGTCCCGAGAGGCTACTCTTTCTACGGAGATGGGGCTCCGTAAGAAAGCGGAAGAGGATATGCAATCCGGGAAGGCAGAGAGGGTGGTCCATCAAGATAAGCTGAAAGATGCCAAATAGTCCAAGACTGAGGTGGTGAAGGCATTGGAAGCTGAAAAGAAGGCCCAGGCAGACGACGTAGAAAAGCACAAGGCAGAGTTGGAGAAAGCCGATGCTATAGACTTTGAAGCTGGTTTCGAGGAGGTAGGGGTGGAATACCAGAAGCAAGTGGACATGGCCACCCGAAAGGGATACCTCCAGGGCCTTGATGCTGCGGGCATGCTAGATGACTCCAAGCTCCGGGACCCACATCCTCCGTCAACAAGTTCTGTTCCGGTAGCTGATCCACCGACCGAAGCATGAGTTTTTACTATAATCCGATGCAGTGCGCCATAGATGCCAGTGTTTTTTTCCATTTTATTTGAATTTTGTACTGAACTGCCTCCTGGGATCTCCCGGGTTGATGACGAGCTGGAAAAAAATTGATGAATGAATGACATGATTGGAATCTTTTTAGTATATGCATGCCCCCATTTGGATTTGGGCGAAGTGTTTTGCTTCGGACGTATCCAAAATCTTGCTTCGGATAAATCCGAATTATAGCTAATATTTCTTGCCTATGATAGACCGGGATAATGCCCCTCGCTGCCAAACTTGGCCGGGACAATGCCCTTGCTGTGCTTCTGGACCTGAATATACATAACCTGCCACACTTGGCCGGGGCAATGCCCTTGCTGTCCTTCCAGACCATAATACTTTTAAAAATAAGAACTAAAAATGGTAATGAATGATATGTAAATTATTGACTTTCAACAATATGACCGGGGAAACTGCCCTAGTACAATAAGAAGAAAAATTTCGAACAAGTGCTGCCAAATGGCCGGGGCAACAAGCCCTTTCAGTGGTAGTACATCCTTAGATTCATTGCATTCCAAGGTCTTTGAATCCTTCGTCCGGATAAATCTTCGAGCCGGTATGAACCCGGGCGGATGATTTCTGTAACACGGCAGGGCCCCTCCCAATTGGGTCCTAGCTTCTTCTTCCTATTTGCCCCTACTATTCTCCGTAGGACCAGGTCGTCGGGTTTGAACGTCCGTACCCGGACCGTGCGGTTGTAAGATTGTGTCAATCCCTATTGATAGGTTGCAAGTTTGATGCGGGCACCGTCCTTTCTTTCTTCTGCCAAATCAAGGTCCTTTGCAATGACCTGGTCATTTTGCTCTGGGCTAAAGCATTCAGTCCGGATTGTTAGCAATCTGGCCTCTAAAGGAATGACTGCTTCTATGCCAAATGCTAAGGACAAAGGCATTTGCCCAGTTGGCCTTCTGAGTGTGGTCCGGTAAGCCCACAGGATATGGTAAAACTGCTCGGCCCATCTTCCTCGGGCTTCTACCAGTCTTTTCTTTATACCGGACTGAATGGTCTTGTTGGAAGCTTCAGCTTGACTATTGCTCTGAGGGTAGCAAGGAGTATAGTTATAGAACCGGATCCCGTACTCCGTATAGAAATCTGTGAAGAAGTTTTCAACGAACTGTGCTCTGTTGTCCGACACAAAGGCATATGGCACCCCAAATCTGGTCACAATATTTCTCTAGATGAAACGCTTAACATCCGTCTCATCAATGGTTACGAGTAGTTCTGCTTCCACCCATTTTGTGAAGTAGTCCATGGCTGTGATAAGGAATTTGAATCCTTCGGGAACAGTAGGGAGTTTGCCCACAATGTCTAGGACCCACTGGGCAAAGGGCCATCGGCTGGTAAGTGGCTGCAAATCCACTACCGGCTAATGTATAATTGGGGAAAACCTTTGACAACTGTCACACTTCCGGACCAAATCCCTCATGTCTGAATGCATGGTTGGCCAATAATATCCATGTGTGATGGCTCGGTGGGCCAGAGATCTCCCTCCGAAATGACATCCATAGCTCTCAACATGAATCTCGCTTAAGATGGTTTGGACCATACTTGGGTGAACACAGAAGAATTATGGTCCGGAGAAGGACCGTTTATAAAGCTTGTGATCTGGTGAGAGCTAGTATCGGGATACCTTGTGTTCAATCTGATAAGCTCACCTCTTGTCGCCTGGGAGGACATCATCCTTTAAGAATGTCACAATTGGGTCCATCCAGCTTGGACCCACATTGATATTAAATATTTCCCTTTCTTCTGCCAGGTCAATGCTAGGTTGCTGAAGTGTTCCTATTGTGATGGTCCGGGGATGTTTCGAATCATAGACTGAGGCCAGTCTGGCCAATACATCAGCATGTACGTTATGCTCCCTACCTATTTGTAGGAGGGTGAATTTTAAGAAATTCCCTGCCAGTTCCCTGACCTATTGCACATACGGCCCATTCTGTCGTCCCGTGCCTCATACTCCCCGGTCATATGATTGACCACAAGTTGGGAATCGTTGTAAGTGGTGAGGTCTGTGATTCCCAATCCTAATGCCATCCGTAAGCCTGCAAGTAAGGCTTCATATCGACTTCATTATTGGAGACTGAGAACTCCAAGTGAATTGCATGTTCGTGAGTTGTTCCATCTGGTGAACGGATCATAATTCTAGATCCGGATCCTCTATTATTTGATGCTCCATC
>NMUG010002766.1:0-15563 GCA_002855965.1 Monotropa hypopitys
TCAAGTCTGCCGAAGACTTATGTTGGCCGAAGGCTTTTCTGACCGAACACTACTGGTCAGCCGAAAAGTTCTGCCTAAGGTACATTGCCGAAGGCTCTCTGCCGAACTCCCACGGTCCAGACAGATTAAATAAAAGTCAAGGATAACTCTTCCAAGGAGTTGCAAGCCTTTCTAGGGTGTGTCAATCTACTTAGGTTAAGCTAACCTCTATTTATTAGGTCGGTTGGTTTATTGCCGAGCTGAACACAGATGGTTGGCTTAGCTGCCGAACTGCCATACTAAGGTCCGAACACTTCTGATCAGATCATAGGTTTCAATTTATGATTTCGGTCGGGTAACTGGCCGAAAGTGACCGAAGGCCTGTTAAAAAGATTTTGGGCTTCTTACCCGAGCAACTAGAGTTGTTGCCGAGCTGGAATTTAATGAAGAACGGTCCGTTCTGCTGAGCACAACTTGCTTCGGTCAGAATAATGGTCAATCAATCAATATGAGTACAGTAGTGCGGCCGGACTGATAAATGATTTAACCGAACTAAATATTTACCTGGTTATAAGCTTAGCCGAAGGCTAGCTTTGCCGAACAATCAAAGTGGTGATGGCTTGGCCGAGCACAAGCTCTGCCGAACTGAATAGTCACGGATGTGAGAGTCAACAATAGTGTGGGAGGACTCCGAATGAGTTCTGTCGGACTGATTTTACTACGGCTAAACTCGAATTTAAGTCTGCCGAACAATAATACATCGTCTAAGGCATTTTCCGAACAGAAGTAAGTTAAAACGATTAATTTACCTTTGGCCGAAGCTTGACTAGCCGAAAGATGAATGATTAAAGCTGGGAATGTGTTTGCCGAACAGAATCTAATACGAACAGTGCTTTGCCGAACTGGTACACTTCTTTGCCGAAGTTGAAATCGGTTGTCTGAATGATTTGCCGAAGTGAATCAAGTCTGAACGGAGGACTGATCAATGGTTCTGAAATTAGTTGTGCGGCCAAGACTTTGCCAAACAGAAATCTGAGGTGAAGGTGTACGGCCAATGGTTTGCCGAACACTCGAGTACAAGGTTAGGACTTGCCGAATTCCTGGAGTAAAGTCCAGAGCTTTGCCGAACACTAAGGCTTCGGACAATTTCTAGAGAGAGAAGGTCTGATTTCTCTCAAACTGAAGTTGTAACCAAAATGGAATAAAATGGTCCGGTATTTATAGATTTTGAGAAGGCAATAATGATCTGATCATTGGCAGACCAACAGACGGCGCCACTCACCCAGAGTGGGTCCCGTCGGCCGCCCAGTCTAGGTTCTAGGCTGACGACCTACGCCCACCAGCCGCTCTGTTTGGCTCCTTCTGCTGGGAATGGAATGTGACATCATCCCACTCAGTCGCTCAATTTGTCCTATTTAGGTGAAGTGTTTCATGACATCAGCCATTTGTCTTATACACGTGGTTGTCCATCTGGACTTCCATATTGACAAGTTCTCAGCTCTGCCGAACATCCGAGGTGCCGGTACTACTATTTTGCCGAGCTGCCGAGCATCTGGCTTGCCGAGCACCCATGTGTCCGGACCGCCAACCTACCGAACTGATATATGCCGAGCTCTAAGACTGCCGAGCTCTCTACCGAGCCGAGCTCTGAGACTGTCGAACTTCTTCTCGGTCGGACTCTTTTCTGCTCGGCCGGACCCTCAACCGGTCGGCAGTTTAACAAATTTGCACTCCCAACTTATATTCTTTCACTTAGGCCCCTGATTAAATCTTTCCTTCTTCATATTAAAATCTTATGGCTTAAATGGATATCAGAATTTCCTAAATTTATGTAAAATACTTTTATTTATTATTTTCTAGGACCGGGGTCTTACACAAAGTTATGTCATACAAAAACAATCATGCACAAGGCCATCAGCTGAAAGATTGGAGGATGGAATCTTTTGTTCGTCCTTCATTATTCAGAAATGACTTCACAATCTTAGCATTGAGGCAGCAGACCACTTCACCAAATCAAAATCAATCTTCAGAGGAGAAAGATTTTCTGAATACTAAACCACTGATTCGTAACTGCTCAGACCCATCTGCTACTTTGATCTATTCTAACGCTTTTACTTAGGTTTATTTTTTTGTGATCTTTTTCTTTTCCATTTTTGCCGCAACTCCTTTTACAAGTTGATAGTTACGCCGGATGCTCTTTTTTTATTTTTCCCTTTTTGCCATGGCCCCCTCCCGGGTTTTAACCATGCTGGAACTAACCATTTTTGCTGCAGCCCCCTTTCGGGTTTTGACTACACCGGATTCTGATTTCCATTTTTTTGCTATGGCCCCCTTTCGGGTTTTGACCATACTGGGCTTTTCCATTTTTGCTATGGCCCCTTTTCAGGTTTGACCATACTGGATTTTTCCATTTTTGCTGTAGCCCCCTTTCGGGTTTTGACTACACCGGAATTTTGTTTTTTTTTCTTCTCTCCTTTTTTTGAAGAATGATCAAATTTTAGTTTCAGCAAGACGTATTTTTCTTAAACAGTATCCGAATATCTTTTTTAGAAAAGTTTTCTGAAAGCACTTCCGCATTTAGGAGAAGCTGAGAATCTTATTCTGAAGATGGAAGAGAAAGATAGATTTTTTTTAGAATCTTTCCCTTTCTATTTTGGGCAAAAGGGGAAAGCGGATTTATTCAGGATCATCACATTTTGATGATAGTTTTTTTTTTTGCTTTTCTGAGGAGGAGAGAGATAGATTTTTGTGGGAGAAGAAAGGAAAGTGCTCAGGATTATCACATTTTGATGACAATTTTTTTTTTATTCGCTTTTCTGAGGAGGAGATGGACATCTTTTGTGGGAGGAGAGAGGAAAGTGCTCTTTCTTTTCTTTGCTCAAAATTATACAGTAATACTGATAAGAAGAAAATAGCTTTACTAAAATTAAAAATAAACTATCGGGAGATACATGAGAGCTGCTACTAGTTAGACATAGTATAGCTTAAGTACATCTGAGTTAAGTGGTTGCGGAAATTCCTGTCCATCCATTTCTGACAGGACGATTGCTCCACCAGACAGTACTTTTGCAACGATGAACGGCCCTTGATAGTTGGGGGCGAATTTTCCTTTAGCCGCATCTTATACCGGTAGGATTCTTTTTAGAACCAGGTCGCCCTGCTGAAAAATCCTTGGTCGCACATGTCTGTTAAAGCTTTTGGAGATTCGTCTCTGATAGCACTGAGAATGACAAATCGTTGCGAGTCTCTTCTCGTCCATGAGTGCTAATTGATCATGTAGAGCTTTAATCCATTCCGCATCGTCTGTGGCTGCTTCCATCATTATCCTGAGTGACGGAATTTGTACTTCGGAAGAAAGAACGGCCTCATAGCCATATACCAGGGAAAATGGACTCACCCCTACAGAGGTTCGAGCCGTAGTTCGATAAGCCATAAGCGCGTAGGGTAGCTTTTCGTGCCAGTCTCGATGCGTATCCGTCATTTTTCGGATGATCCTCTTGATATTTTTGTTCTCTGTTTCTACTGCCCCATTCATTTGCGGACGATAGACGGTCGAATTCTGATGGTTCACCTTGAATTGGTCGCAAAGCTTTTTCATGAGTGAGCTATTGAGATTCTTTGTATTGTCAGATACAAGCGTGTTAGGCAGTCCATAACGGCATATGAAATTGTTTCTGATGAAGCGTGTTATGACTCTTTTGGTTACATGAATAAAACTGACTGCCTCGACCCATTTGGTGAAATAGTCGATGGCGACCAAGATGAATTGATGGCCATTCGAGGCTTTGGGATGTATGGATCCGATGACGTCTATGCCCCAGGCTGAGAATGGCCAAGGAGAGACCATGACTTGTAGCTCTTTGGGCGGTGCGCGTAGGACGTCCCCATGAATTTGACATTTATGGCACTTCTTGATGTACTTAATACAATAGGCTTCCATTGTCATCCAATAGTATCCAGTACACAAGATTTTCCGGGATAACGTATGGCCGTTCATGTGTGGACCGCAAGTTCCTTCGTGTATTTCCGTCATCAAGTCGTTGGCCATATAAGCATCTATACAGCATAGAGGACCGTGCATAGATCGTTTGAATAGTATCTCGCCACATAAAAAGAATTGGACTGCTAATCTTCTGAGTCTTTTGGTCATTGGTTGCAGCGCCTTCAGGAAATGCCTCGGTTTGCATGAAGACTTTGATATCATAGTACCGTGGTTGGCCATCTCTTTCATCGGCGATTAGGGCACAATGGGCAGGGGAATCTTTAAGTTGGATCTGTATGGAAGGAATTTTTTCCTCGTCTGGAAAATGTATGACAGCTGCGAGAGTTGCTAAAGCGTCTGCAAATGAATTTTCAGCTCTTGGAATATGGATGAACTCAACTTGTTGGAACTTGGCCCAGAGCTCTTTGACCTTCTGATGATGGGGAATCGGCTTTGGATCTCTAGTCTGAAAAGTTTCTGGTGATGGGCGAAGATGTCCTGGTATGCTTGAAGCAACTCTATAAACTCGACCTTCTGGTATGCATCTAGATGGACTCTGATTTTGACTTCCTTAGGTGTCTCTACAGTCCCCAAATTAATGGTTTCTGTTTCCTCGACATTAGGAGTTTGTCGATTTCAAATTTTTCTACCATTTCTCAGATCTTATATGGGACTTCGTAGTTAGCATTGTCGTCGACCTCTATCCCCATCAGATCAAAATCTATTTCAGTGTTGAAGTCGTGTTTTCTCAGTGCTAAGATTGTTCGATCATTTGAGTCAAAGGGACGAATTTTAAGATTTCTGGAAAAACAGTAATGATTTTTTTAGTTAGTATTTTGGCCTTGATTATTTTGACAGAGACAAATAAATGAACAGAATACACAAAGCTTTTTATTAATAAACATCGCGAGATAACAGAAAACACAATTCACACAAAGGGAAAGCACACAAACTTTATTTAACAAAAATAGAAATTCAAAGGCAAGAGCCGATCCCGCCGTGGTTTACCAAAACACATGGGCCTTCTTTGCTGGGGAGGACGTCCAATTATGCAAAAAAAATTGGATAGGCTGGGCGGATAGTGTCCTGCAGGTTAGGATTTTGGAGATGGTGGGTCGATAGCGGCAATTTGTAATTCGCCGAAAATCTGAGATAGACCTTGATCATCATCATCTGGTGAGGGATCTTCGGAAATTATGTCAACTGTTGGACGGTTTGGAAGCAGATTGGTGGTGACATTATGAGACATCTTGGCATCTTCCAGGTTTATAATGCCAGCTTCAATAAGATCTTGCACTTTATGTCTCAAGGTCTGGCATTTCTCTGTTTCATGCCCCAATTGATTCGAGTGGAAGGTACACTGCAGATCAGTTCGGAAGTTCGGTGGAAGGGGGTTGGGTAACTGACGTGATGGAATGGGGGATAGATACCCGAATGATAGAAGACGCTGATATACTTCCGTCATAGGAATGGATAGTGGAGTGAAATTTCTTTTCCTCCATGGATTTGACTCTGGACTGTTTGATAGATTCTTAGGAAGGACCTTTTGTGGTGTTGGATGTTGATTTGGAAATGGAGGAGATGAGTGATATGGAGATAACTCATATGGACTAGTTTTTTCGGGAGTTTGAAATTGAGGGTACGAATAGGACGACCCATCATAGGTTTGAAAGGGAGAAGTTTGAAACAAATTGGAAGATGAGGGGGCTGCCCCAATGTTTGATCGGGGAAAACTTCCCCTGGTCCTAACAGAAGATTATGACATGGGAGACTGTAGTTGGGTTAGTTGGCTGAGTAGAACCTGGTTCATAATTTTGAGATCCCGGTTTTCTTTCTGAAGTGCCCCGAGTTCGGCCCAGAAGACAGTTTCGGGCTTGTTACCACAGTATGCGCAGTATTGTTTTCTTGCCATTGTTTGAGCTAAACAGATGACTTTGGGGAGAGTCTGAGTATATAGTGTTGTTATCTGTATGACAATCACTAAGCTTAGATTAGTAAACCAGAAAAACTCTCTAGAGATACTGGAGACAAATGGACTTCTTTTGAATTTATAACTCGGGACATGCCCCGGATACGAAATCTGGAGCATTATCTCGGGTTGCAAATTTTGGAGAAACTGAAATGATGAGTCCATAGTCTAATCTTGACCAGTATTCCTAAAGACGCTATCTATTTTTTTTTTGGAAAATCTTTTTGTATTTAACAGAATATATATAAGGATTCCCTTCAAAAATAAATATGCTTTCCTAGCAATAAAGTAGGGTTTTGGTTTATGACTTTTTTTTTTTTGCTTTTTTATATGCAAGATGAGGCTATGCAGCGGATGGGTTTCAAAGATTCCCAAATCATCAGACCTCCGGCCCCCGAAGGGTACCATCTTCGAGTCGGTGATTTGGTTGGAGTGCCTCATTTTGGCCACGGACTTTTTAGGGTCGCGCAGTTTACTGTTGGACCCCCGATGGGTTGATAGGGTAGCATCCATTTTGGGCGGTCATGACCTCCACCTCAAAACACGTAATGATGCAAATGATGTATGAAAAACTTGCAATGCAGTAAAAGTAAAAAAAAAATTGAAAATTGAAGGGAATCCTTTTTGCAATATATGAATATATAAATAAATAATAAGCGCATTGGCGCAGCAAAGTATTTTGAGCGAAGAGATTTTTTTAGCAAAGCGCGCCACCTGTAATGCCCCTGAAAAGAATAAACACAATGTACATCAATAATATTGGCCGAGAGATAATTGATTTTTGAGTTGGAAGAAATTTTATTTTTGAAAATTTTCGGAAGCTTAAATCCTCACGTCCCCAACAGAATCGCCAGCTGTCGCGCCGGGAAATTTCCTCCGCCTCCCTTCTTCGCTTCCGCCTGTGTTTTCGGGGGTCGCGTTTTCGGATGGAGTACTTTGGATTTTCGTGGTTAAATGCGATGTTTAATAAATGAAAATTGATGATGGTTGGACTTACTTGATTTTAAAATGTTCAGACTTAATAACGGTTTTATAATTGCCGAGGCAATATATATCCTATTATTAATCTGTTTTTCAGAATTGCCACTTGGCATAGAGTTAAGGTGTGCCAAGTCACCGGTTTTATTAGTAAAAGGTGATCTACGAAATCAGAAAATCAGGTTCGGAGATTTGATTACGAACGGGGAAGGTGTTAGGCACCCCATTCGCCCTTTCGGTACTTCCTTTTCAAAAGTAAATTTTCTTCCAATTTAAAATCAATTATTTCTCGGCCAAGAGAAATAAACATAAAAATTGATGCTTGAATGAATTCAAAAGGGGTTTACAGATGGATAACGCCTTGATTCTGTTTTTGAGATTTTATGAAAATAATTTGAAGAAAAGAATTGAATTTTGACCTTTTTGGTTATTTTGTATTTTTTAGTCGGACGGAGGTTCGACAATGTTTTATGAAAAGAATGATTCTATTATTGATTTTTGGGAATTCCAGAAGAATATCGAGTGACCCAGTATGAACCGATTCCCGAGATATTCTTCCGATCCAAATTGGTCAGCTACTGCAAGTTTTCACTGAACAATACGAATCAATGAATTAGATTTTTGATTTAATGTATTTTATTTTTATTTGAGAAGAGAGATTGTTCTTATTTTTGAAAATTCCAAAAGCCCGATTCATAAGGTATTCTTTCGATCCAAATCGATCAGCTACTGCAAGATTTCACTGAACGATACGAATCAAGGAATTTAATTTTGGAATGATATTTTCTTTATGTTACAACGATAGAATTGATTTTCTTGGATTTTGGAAAATCTCAAAAGATGTCAAATAGCCCGGTGTGTACCGATTCATAAGACACTCTTTTTTATCCAAATCGGTCAGCTACTGCAAGTTTTCACTGAACGACGCGAATCGAGAGACTTCGTTATTCTTTTTATAAGTGTTTTTCCTTTTCTTTTTACAAATTGAAAGAGTGAAGTGTTAAGATGAAAAGGGAAAAAGGATCTAAATATATGAGTATATATATTTATAAGCACGTATAACGGGATAGAATATTATATATAAGTCGTGTCAGAATATTTCCAAAATTGAAGACTTATATACAATATACCGACAAGATCGGATTTAGAAATGAAAAATAGAAATGAACAAGACGGGCTTTTGTTTTCCTCCTTTACAAACTTCAAGAAATGAAAGATTGGCTTTTAACGACGTGTCGCGATTGTAAGCCAAAAATTCATAAGTCAATTTTTGTAAGTTCAATTTCTGATCTATTCAAGGAAATAAATGTTCCAAGATCTCTAATTATTTGACCGAACAGCCAGTAGGTATAGCCATACGCGAGGCCGAGATATCATTTAATCGAGATCTTTGAAGATCATTTCTTTGAATAAAGAGGAAAAGTGGAAAAGAAGCCAACAACGTGTTTTTATATTTTTAAGGCGAAAACGTATTTACGTTCTTCTCGTACGTGACGTCGAAGCAGGCGTAGCCTAGTATGCGTCAAATTATAACGAGGAGAAAGACGCAAATGATCGTCTTTTTTATTATAGATGTTTATGTATTATATAGATAAAAGAAACGTTTTCGATAGTTTTTTCGCCGGAGATATCGGAGTAGGCATAGTCGTACAAGCGCCGATAATCGGGATATACTATGAAACCGAATCTTCTTCGCTTTGATACTTACATCGCAGCGGTAAAAAGAAGAAGAAAAGAAAAATGAAAGAAAAGAAAATAACAAAAATGCTTTCTTTATATCATTACCTTATATAATTACAATTTCCGGGAGTCTGAATTTTTGACGGTAAATTCCGTAAACTATAATAAAGTATAGTATCGAGACCGAAGTTGATATTAATACTAGACTATAGAATGGAACATCTATACCGAGAAATGACTCAAATGAAAAGAAAGAAAATAAAGACGTTTTATAGGATTTTCGGCAGAGGTTCGGCTGCGTTTTGGTTGGTTTCGGGATTTTCGGGTAGAGGTTTGATGGTTTTTGGAGGTTAGAATTTGGTGGCTAAGACTTTTGGTTGCTGAAATTTGGCTTGGGGAAGCAGGTTTAACTCAAGAACAAGAGTTCTTCTTGAGGGAAAGAAGGTTGTAGGGCTTGGAAGTGATGATAGGGATTTTTGGAAGGATTTTTGGTAAGGATTTTTGCACTTGGAGAGTTTCTGTCCGGGCAGTATTTGCTCTGTGGAGAGTGTTTTGAACTCAAATGGCTAAGGGTCCTCTCCCAAGAGAGGGAGAGGGGTTTTTATAGATTTGGTCATGTTGCATCTATAGATGCGACATGTTGAAATTTTTTATTTTTTATTGGGAAGTGCATAGCAAAGGTGATTTGGTGATTTGGATTGAGTGTTGGAGTGGTAATAATGTCAAATCATCCACCGAAAATCTAAAATATAATAAAATTAAAATAAAAAAGAATTTCTAAAGTCTTCTCGGGTCCAGAAATTGATCCGGACTATTGATATGCACTTGCTCGGCCCTATGCTCGGCTCCGTCTCTGAAAATTTGAAGTAGATATTTGCGATGCTTGAGTCGAATCATGAATTTAGCAATTATCACGGGATTATTCCGGACACTTTTCTGAAATTCTTTGGAAACTGGTCTTTCTGCTCTGACCGGGAGAAGATGCTGCGGGTCTACGCCTTGAGCTGCTTTTTATCTGTCGATTACAATTATCAGTAAATGTTTGCCTCTTCAAATGCTGCTCATGAAAATTATGTTTGTTCAATTCTGACGTCGGCTCGCCGTCGCGGTAGAAAATAAACGGAACGACATTTTGACTAAATTCTGAATTTTGCTCGGATGGATTCAATTTTTATGCAGACTTCTCGGTAACGAAATTGTCGTCGACTTTCCATTCTTAAACATGATTTCGGATGCTCATGCGAAATTCTACTGATTCCGGAGCATGAAGCATGCAAATAGGATTTTTGTCAGCCATTCGGTTACTGTTCGTCTTGTTCCTCTGGTCGGATTGAAATTCTGACTTCGGATAAATGTTCCTCCACATTTTATCGGTATTTGCTCATTGCTGCGTTGTCGCTGACTGCTGTCGGCACTTTTTGCGGGAGGTCCTGACATCCCGGAATTGCGTCTGGATTTGTTCGGAGGCTGGTTTGACCATTTTGTTGATTTCTGCGGTTGGGTCGAAATTGGGTATCAACAGGTCGTGAAATTCCTTCAATCAAACATTTTTGCGCATTTTGGCTATCCTCGGGCCATTATCAGTGATGAGGGTACTCATTTCCTCAACAAATACTTTGCCGCTTTGGTTAAGCGTTAGTCTATCACTCATAAGGTGGCAACACCTTACCACCCACAAACGAGTGGTCAAGTTGAGGTCTCCAACCGGGAGATCAAGTGGATTTTGGAAAAGACAGTACGGCCCGACCGAAAGGATTGGTCGTTATGTCTTGATGATTCATTATGGGCTTACAGGACAGCTTTCAAGACTCCAATTGGTATGTCACCGTACCGGTTGGTGTTTGGAAAAGCTTGTCATCTACTAGTTGAGTTAGAGCATCGGGCCATGTGGGCCATTAAGCAACTCAACTTCGACTTATCGGCTGCCAGGTTACATAGGAGACTCCAGCTCTCAGAGTTAGAAGAACTGCGTAACGAGGCCTACGATAGCTCCCGAGTGTATAAGGATAGAATGAAGGCGTTCCACGATAAACACATTGTTAAAAAATCTTTTGAGTTTGGGATGAAAGTATGGTTGTTCAATTCCCGGTTGAAACTTTTTCCGGGTAAGCTACGATCTAGGTGGAATGGTCCGTACATCATTACGCAGATATTCCATCATGGTGCCATCGAAATACAAGATCCACGCACCAATAACATGTTCACGGTTAATGGCCAACGGTTTAAACCGTACATTGAGGGGTTAGAAGAAAACATCCACAACGGGTCCACCATTGAGAAAGTTACATTGGTGGATCCCGTTTATGAACTTTAAAAAAATTGGAAAAGCTGAAAAAAATAACAAGAGAAATAATAATAATAATAATAATAAAAAGAGTACCTTGAAATACCATTTTTTATATATAATAAGAAGCGTACCGTCTAGGAGACGTTAAATCCATGGAAGGTGAGATACTTCCAGTATAAGCCGTGCTCGAACGGCTATGGTGGACGGTCTAGTATAACCGCCCGGTTAGTTAACGTTGTGTAGACAATGTCTAGGGGTAGATTGTTGCGAGTACGGATGGTTAGGAAAAGCGAGTGGGGACTTTCAGGACTTAGCCAAAAAGTGCAGTCCTAGAAAGTCTACTTGCCGAGTACATGCCTACCCAGGAAGCACCCTTATGCTCCGATCACATTGTTCTACCAACGTATGCTAACCGGGGAGAAAAGTATATCTCGTGAGTCCGCATTAATTCTTTCATCCTCTTCTCTCTTTCTCTATAGTGATTGTCTCCTAGCTTCACCGCTTGGGGACATGGCATGGACTAAGTTGAGGGATGAGGTCATTTCGTTCCTTTCATTCCCTACATCCCTCTTGGCTTCATTCTTTTTATACTCCGAGGACGGAGCAATCTTCAAGTTGACGGATGGGGAACACTATCGTTTTCCTTTCTTTTCTTTCATTTTTTTTTATTTATTTTATTTTCAGCATTGAAGTGTAGAAATTGGTGATATATGTGCTCCCTTGATAACGTTTTGAGTGAGAACTTGCAGGAAACTAATTGGAAACTCTTGGAGGACGTGCATGATCTCTTCTCGACTTACAAGGAATGGCGATTCAAAAGCCCACGTAATTATCCATTGGACCATTCTTCCATTGTGGGGTAATCCTATCTTCTTGTGGTTTTGCATGTAACAGGAGCATTCTTTTGTTTTGCATAACATGTGGGATTGAGCAGAAAATGATCTTAGGCATTGTTTCACTAATTAGACCCATTAAATTTTTATTTTTTATGTTTAAATGAACACTTGCTATCCCCTTGGGCCCAAAACATCTTTTATTTTGCATTTATATCCTATTCTTTGAGATTGAGCCATAGGTCAACCCCGTAACTTGGGAAAAGAAATCATCCAAGGATGAATCGATCATGCAAGACTCGCATCTCGGAACAGGTTGGACTTCAGAGTGGATGTTTGAGGGTGAAATGAGTGAGTAAAGCAAGAGTTAGTCTTAATTGGTGGAACAATGTGGTGGAAATCATGTAGAATGGGTGAAGCAGAAAAAAATTTGGCAGTTTGGTATTTCTGGGTCTACCGTAACCGGTTGCGGCCATTTCTCGCGCAACCGGTAGCGCTCTGCAGAAACTAAAAAAAGGGGATATAACAGTCCAGCCCGTAACCTCAGCACTACCGCTGTGGCAGAGCTGTACCAGAGGAGACTTGGGCGAAAACAATCCCGCAGAGCCGCTACCCCCTCTAAACTCTCTCTTCTCTCTCTCAATCCCCTAACCTCTCCCCCACCATGGAACCCTCGCAAAATCCCGAAAATCCGGAGACACACACCGAAAGGTTGAAAAATTGCAAGTAAGTGAATTTCGCCCTCAATTTTTATGAATTGAATGTTGCTTGATGATTCTTGAGGCATTTGGTGATGAGTATAACAAAAAACTTGGAGTGATGAGGAGTTTTTGGGCGAGACATGAACAATCTGGGTTCCGACTAGTTTTTACAGGGGCGTAACCGGTTACGCCCAACACTAGCGTAACTGGTAGCGCTATGGGCAGATTTCTGAAAACTTGAATTTTTACAGGCCTTTCAAGTGCAGAACCAAATCTATGGGCATGAAAAAGTCTGTGCAGTCATCATATACTACAGAACCCTCCGGGGTACAGTCTGAGCTTTCAGTTCCATCAGTTCCTGTTCAGGAACCCATTCCAGATATTGCCAGTACTGATTCAGCTGCTATGGATCCTTCCATTGACCTACTGCCACATATACATGAGGAGCAGCTACTTGCCTCTCAGCAGCAGGGCGAGATTACTGACTCTAGCTTGATGATTATTCCAGAGGTTCATACAGAGTCTATTCCACAGCCCATTGCAGATCCCATTTCTCAGCCTACTACAGAGCATGCCTCACCACCTATTCCAGAGTCTACTGCAGATCCTATTCCTGACACCACTACTGAGCAGGCCACAGTACCACCAGTGGCAGAGCCTTCTGTCGCGCCCCGAAAATTTTCCGGTCTTCCCCAACCTTCTTCCTACGACAACGGTTGCGAGGGAGATTGTGTGCAAGGGGGAATTCCCGTACTATATTTTCTTTCGTTGGCTTGAATGCGACGGGTTTATGTTATAAAAAGGACAGCTGGATTGTTTAACTTTTAAAATGTCAAATTAATAACAAATTGCAATCGCCAAAGCAATATACATTTTATTATTAATCTATTTTTCGGAGTCGCCACCTGGCATAAAGTTGTGGTGTGCCAAGTCACCGGTTTTTGAAAAGGTTTAGTCTGCGAAATTCCAGAGTTTCAGGTTCGGAGATTTACTGTTACAAGTAGGGAAGGTGTTAGGCACCCTACATCGCCCTTTCGGTACTTCATTTTTCAAATCAACCTTAATTAACCAGATTCAAAATATTTTCTCGGCCAAGAGAACAGAATATTTCCAAGAGTTGAGTTTATTTGTTTTTGTGATTTTCTATAGATTTACAGAACTTTGACGTGTTTTGTTTATTTTCTCTTTTTCTTGAAATCTCAAAGGAAAAATGAAGGACCCGACAAAGTGCCGATTCACAAATCATTCCTCGATTCAAATCACGAAGGTTACTAGATTTCGCCAGTGATCTAAATTAAGAGATTTGATGTTTTTGTTTATTTTTTATTTAGTTTGCAATCTCAAAGGAATGATAAATGATCCGGTCGGGGCCGACTCATAAACCATTTCCCGATTCAAATCACGAAGGTTACTAAATTTCGCCGGTGATCTAAATCAAGAGATTTGATGTTTTTGCTTATGTTCATTTCTGTTTTGCTTGCAATCTCAAAGGAATGATAAGTGATCCGATCAGGGTCGACTCACAAATCATTTCCCGATTTAAATCACGAAGGTTACTAAACTTCGCCGGTGATCTAAATCAAGAGATTTGATGTTTTTGTTTATATTCTCTTTTTTGTTTGGTTTTGATTTTGAAAAGAAAGAAGGGGACTCAGGGGAGATAATATAAACATGAGTATAGAGAATGTACAAATATGTGTAAACATAATAGGATAAGTATATATGCATCGTGTTGGCATGGCCGAACAGAACGACACTATATATAATAGTATGCCGGAAGGACCGGGCTTTGAATGAGTCAATTTTTATAAATTCGAGCAATGATTATTTGGCTTGTCGGTCGCAGCCATACATTAGCTAAATAATCATTTGAAAAAATTTATAAACATTAATATAATGAAGAATGGATTCGCAAGATGTCAATGTGTGACTTATACAGCCGGTCGGCGTATAGCCAACCCAGGTCTGATGTATCTCCACTTGAAATTGAACAACCCATTCTTCAGAATATAAATGATATTTTTAAATGTTATTGTAATGAAAAAATTGATCTTTAGAGGTATCAACATGGGATTTATACAGTCGGTCAGTCATATAACCAACTCAGGTCTGATACATCTCCACTTGAAAATTCGAGGATCAATCTTTCAAAAGATAACTGATTTTATGAATGTTATAAAGAACTGATCTTTAAGGCATCAACGTGGGATTTGTACAGTCGGTCGGTCATGTAACCAACTCAGGTCTGATATACCTCCACTTGAATTTTCAGAAGATCAATTCCTTCAAAGATAAAAATAGAAAAATATTGATATATTAAAGAATCAACTCTTGGGATATCAACGTGTGATTTATACGGTCGGTCGGTTATATAACCAACTCAGATCCGACGTATCTCCACTTGAAAGTTAGAAGATTAATTCTCCAATATATGAACATTGAGATTGATTTTTGCAAATTCATGAATTCGATTAAGTAACCACTTTGGTCGTGGTCAATCATAAGGTGAATACGGAATGAATTTCCGAGAATCAATCTTTTAGGGTGGCAGAAATTAAATCATCGTAGGAGCCGATAATTTATTTCCTTCGCCCGGATCAGAATATAAGATGAGTTTACATCACTGCGATTGAAAGAAGAAAATATATATATATATATATATATACCTTGACGGAATTACAAATCAGTGGAGGATAAGTTCGCCGATTTCGATTCGTACGATTATAATAACGTATAGTATTCGGGCGCCGCCCCTACTAATATGAGACTATAATCTCGAAACGGTAACCGGGACTTTACTAGAATGAAATAAGAACTTCTATACAATAATCTAAAATGTAAATTTTAAATGAAGGAGGGATGGTTTGACGAAATTTCGGCAGAGGTTTGGCTAGTCGGTATGGTTTTTCGACTTATCGGAATTGGTTTGTTTGGTTGTTTGGATTTTGGATTTGAGGATTTGGGTTTTTGGTTGCTGGATTTTGTATGTGAGGACTGATTTGAGGGAGTTTTGGGTGGGTGAAAATGGCTAGGATGATGTTTAGGAGAGTTTGGACATGATTTAGGTTAGGTAGGGTGATTTTTGGAAATAGCAAAGGTATTCTGTTCGGAACAGAATGTTGAGAGGGTGTTGGGACAGGAATTTGGCACCTCT
>NMUG010002767.1:0-15561 GCA_002855965.1 Monotropa hypopitys
TGTTGTGGATCGATGCCGTAAGGGGGTACCATTCGAGGGATTGGGTGGGAGTTTACCTCTAACCCTTGGGAATGTTATCGGTACGTGGATATGGACTATGTCTCTTGTGGGTTAATGGTACCTACCCGGGTTTAGGAAGGAGTTTGCCCTACCTGCGTATGACCCCGAGTTTAGGAAGGAGTTTGCCCTACTCGATTGTGATTTCGTGTGTGATTCCCGTGTGGCTCCTTGAACCGCCAAAGAGTTTCGACTGTTCGGGTGCGATTATAGTCTCCGTCGTGGCTCCCTTGTATCGCCAAAGGAGAATAGTGTGTAGAGGGGACGACTGCGGTGTCCTGGTACCCAGTCCTTGTTTGTGGTGGGTACCCCAACCATTGTTTTGTGGTGGGTGTGGACTAGTGCGACCTCCTAGTACGTGACTCACATAGTCGACGATGTGGGTAATGTTGGAATAGATGGCTTGAGCTCCCTTGTTTCATCAAGTGGAGACAATTATTGATAATAAATGAATAATGGAAAATCTACCTCTTTACCCAAATATGTTTCAAAGTTAAATAACATCTGAATCTATAACATAACAGTGCTTGGATTGTTGGGGGCTTGGGTATGAGGCAGTGAGGTGATTGTGATGCGGTAGCTTTTGGTGTCGTTTTACCAGTTGGGTGGTTGTCTATCTTGCAGTACCGTAGCTTCATTCTACTTTTGGGTTTGCACTTACCTATCACGAGTGAGAGTGTTGGTTTGCCTTGAGATCTTCCGATTGTTGTTGTGCTTCTGTGGCTTGGGTTCTCTCTCTTTCTCTACCCGTGTGAGGACACTTAGGCACACATTCGCGTGTGTACACTTGCTAGTAGTTAAAGGTTTTCCTACTGAGCCGTGGAATGCTCAGACCCTCTTTCTTTTCTCTTTTTAGTCTGTTTGCAGGGTGTTGTCCGTTGACTGATTCTGGAGGCTTGTCTGCGGTTGGATCCTTTTGGAGCTTGCAGTCTTGGCCCCTCCAGGATCCTCTCTCTTGTACCTTCTTGGTATAGCTTCTCGATACTATAGTTAGCTATTGTACTTCTTCTCTTTCGTTCAATTGTATCATTTGTAATAAATTCAGTAGATGTATATTCTCTCTCTTTTCTGTATCATTTGTAATGTAATAAATGTTCTACTGACTGTGATGGATAACAATGATTAACACCCTCCTTTTTACATATGTCTTTCAAAAAAAATATGCTTGAAATGTTTTTATTAAAATTGAGGGGTGTTACAGTATAAGTGTGCGTATGAATATGAAAGATGTGCCATATGTGAATTCGTCCCGTGATAGTGAATTAATCCCAAGATATTGAATTCATCACTCGTGAGTTAGTCGACCCTTGAATTCGTTGAGGCGATTATAAATCTATTTCTAATTTGATAGTTTTCTTGGTTGACCTTTAAATTCGTTAAGGCAACCCACATAAAATAATGATTCATGCTTAATGTAGAGTCGGTCCTTGAATTTGTTGAAGAAACTTAAATCTCATCGTGACTCACACTTTTAAAAAAATAGATTTTTGAATTAGAAATTGAGCCGAACATAATAATTCAAGATAAAGAAACTCTATGTGCATATCTATCTATATGAAAAAGGAAATTATGGGAGATGATGTGACAAATTGTTGGTATCGTATGAGGTTAAGTCGTAACCATAGTTTTTTAGTTATAGAGGATTATGGAGGATTCTTGAGTAAGTTGCTAGGATGTATGGTACGTTAGTATAAGGTTAATTCATAACCTTAGGGTATTTAATAGTGTATCATTTGTGTTTTAGCTATAGTTGGAAGGCTAGTACATGTGACGTGACATTATGGACTTGGATGCGGTGTATGTGAGAGAGAGATTTGGCATGCTTGAGTTCTCATTTTCAGGTTATCCATGAGACTTGTACATATCACCACATGTGCATATACTATTAGCTAGATATTTATTTACTAAATTCCTGTAACCCAGACAATCCATTTTTTAGTATTGTGTTGCACGCTTAAGATGACATGAGGTCGTATGATCATTTCTTGAGAGACAATCACTTTCTTTAATTTAAGGTATCCAAGATTTTATTGTAAAAGAGTTGTATATATCTCCGTTCATCATTATGTAAAGTTGTAAGGATTTATAATTTGTAAACTTTGGAGATGTCATTATGTATTTGGGAATTTGTAATAATTAGACTTTGAAAAAGATTTGAAAGGATTGATTATGCTATGTATGTTTTATTTTATTATTGGGATGATTGTAATTCAAGATTGAAAGCATTTTATCTATGAAAAAAATTGTTTTAAAAATCCGAGGTGTGATAAGTGGGATGGGTTTGGAGCGGGATAGATTGTCATCCCTATTTCTGCCAAATGAGCCTAAGTGTTTAATAGATAAATACTTAAATGAAAGCGGTCTTTGAGAGATTGACTCGAAATGTGAGGGTTTATTTGAAATTTTCCTAATTAAAAGTTGGGTAGTTCTATACACAACCACTAAAATGTTAAATGCAGCCCGCGATTTTTTTGTACATTTCAGAAACTAAAATTCGAATGATTTTTTCACAATTTTTTGAACTGTTCGGAAATTAATTTCCGAAATGTTTTAAACACTTCGGAAAATAAATCCGAAAAAACCTATTTCGTTCGGAAATTAGTTTCCGAAGCAAAAGTCGTAGACTGCATTTAGCATTTTAGTGTTGTATATAGAACTAGCCTTAAAAGTTTTCAACTACACGAGACTCCCAAAGAGCACGCGCGCATGTACATTCGCACGATACTTCCACGTATTAAAGCGCTGCCGTTCAGTAAACCCTATCGCGCGATTCAAAGACCCGGGATAGCTTCGTTGGTTTCTCTCTTCGATCATCCGCAATCTCTCTCGCATCTAGGATCGATTACTCTTTTAATAGCCAAAGTTGCAATTTAATTGTGTTTTCTGAAACATTGTATTCGTTTGTGACATTTTTACTTGTTCCCGATTCTGTATGTATAGATTTCTAATTATGTTTCTCTATTTTTATGAGAAATTTATACATGAATTATTAAGGGTTAGTAGCGTAGGCTTTTGAATTGTTCAACTTTTGTCAATTTTGTGGTGTTCGGGTCATGGGGATGGAGAGTTCTCGTAGACCGTTGGACATATCAAGAGAACCAGGTGTTAAGAAACCCAGATTAGCTGAAGATTCCGTGCCCTCGAGATACAGGGAAAGAGAGAAAGCTTCAGAGAGTAGTGATTCGGTGCGAGGGCATTACCAGCAGCAACAGGAGCTTGTGAGTCAGTACAAGGCTGCTCTTTCCGAGCTAACATTCAATTCGAAACCCATCATTACTAACTTGACTATCATCGCCGGTGAAAACTTGCACGAAGCCAAGGCGATTGCAGCCATGGTCTGCGCTAATATCATTGAGGTGATTTTGGCTCTTACCCCGTGTAGATGTATTAGTCTGTTCAATTCAGTGATGCGTTGGCACAGTTGGTTGTATTGTATCGGTTTACCTCTTTCTTTCACTTTTCCCCCTTTCCTTTTTTGGTATTGTGTTCCTAGCATTATTGGTTAGATATAGATGAATTAGTGGCAGAGTTGGCGAAATGTAGGAATTTAGATGTAAATAGAAATGTTGCTAATGGATTATTTAGTGTTTCTTATACTCTGTTGATTTTATGGATCTTGTGAACATGGGTGTCTATCAATCCAGAAAGAAGTTGTTTGCACTGAATCATACCAAGTAAATGCAATTTTAGTGATTGTGAACATCAGCAGTGGCATAATTGAACCATATCCAAGTTATTTTTTTGTTCTGGGAGGCTTAGAACTTCTGAACAAATCCTTATCTAATCCGTTGGTTAACAGATGAAATATGTCCCATTTTAATTTTTGTGCATTAGCACTTCATATTTATTAGCACTTCATCCCATTTTAATCTTTATTCTATTGGATAAAGCTGTCTATATATTAGTCTATTCAACATGGTGATAATGTTGGTTGAATTCTTTGGTGAATCAACATCTAGTACAAAGGATCACTCTTTTTTGTTTTTTGGTACGCATTGTTTGATATGGTGTTAGATACAGTTGAATAAGGGTTTTGATCAGTGCCTTATGGATACAAGGAAATGCATAAATGTAATTGTGATGAGAAAAGATGTTAATAGATTGCTTATGCTTTCCGATACTTTGTTCTATTCAGGCATATGTTGGTCATGCAAGGAAAATCAGCACCGGATTGGAAAACATCTCATTTTCTTTGTTTTTTTTATTATTTTTATTTTTAGGGTTTCTGCTATTGTGTTAGACAGACATTTGTGGGTTATCACGAGTGCTTTCATAGCAATTTACTTTTACAGAAGTTATCTGTAAATAGATGTGGTGTTAATGGATTCTTTACGGTTTCTTGTATTGTCTGTTTATTTGGTGCTTCTTGAGAACTTGTACGCCATGAAGCCCATCACAGCCACAATTTGTGCCTGTATTATTACAATGTAGCTGTTAGCCTGTTTAATTTAGTTATAGGTTGGTTAGATACCTCCTTCTCTCTTTTTTCTGTTTTGGGTGTTTGTTGCTTGCTAGAGCGAGATGAATTAGTTTTATGATCGGTGTTGTATGCATTTAGTGAAATGCAGGAGTTTTATGGTAAATAGAAGTGGTGCTAATTTATTCTTTATGGTTTCTTATACTGTGTTGGTTGATTTGTTGTGAACATGGGATGTCTATTAGACAAGCAATTTATGATTTTACACCAAAGCAGACTAAGTAAATACATTCATCCTTTTTCACGTACTGTGTGCATGAGAGATGCTGAACATCAACGGCCAAATTTAACTTCATTTCCATGTTATTTGTTCACCTTGTTTCTTGGTGGCTTTGAAGCTCTTACAAAATCCTTATCCTAGAGCATCTCCAACCCATCTCTATTTCTCGACAATGGAGAATGGTTTCTTCAAAATGAAAGAAAAATGCACTCAACTCCCTATTTTGATTCTCTAAAACGGAGACTTGAATTTGAGTCTCCAAATTTAGTGACCCATGGGATATTTGTGGACTCAAATCACCCAAATGGAGATTTCTAAATTCACACTTTACCCTTTCTTTTGCCTTCAAATTTCAATACCAACCATATCGTTCCTACTTTTTTTTTATGTATTCTTATAAAACAATTGTTACTTTTATTAAATAAATTTAATGTTTGTAAAATTAATACCATTGGAAATATCTTGTTAAGATCTTTGTAATGAGACCAGTATTGATCACATTTAATTAAAATTTAAAATTTAAAGGATTGGGAAAAGAATATGTGGGAACTTTTGGAGATGAAAATGGAGAATTTGGATTGGAGTTGCATTGAATAGATGGATTTTCTAATTGCTTTTTGAGTAAAATATATAATTTTGAGTCTCCAAATAGTGAAATGGAGAGAGATGGGATAAGCTGGATGCTGGTTGCTTTCATATACATGCAATCAGTTGTTTAACACAAACACTATTTCCTATGTTAATTATAGTGCATTATCTCTCTATCACATTACTCTCAACTTGGTCTGGCAACTAAAGGCCACAATTCATACCTGATGTGCAGTTGTGCGCCATGCATCTTTGCAATCATTTTCCGAGTATGCTCCCTGAGAGAGCTACCTTCCTTTAAGGATAATGCATTGCAGGTTGAGAACCATGAATCAAACAGATAGGATCCATTACATCCTTGTGCGTTTCAGTTTGCAAAAGCAGTATCCAATATTTTATAATTATACTTGTCATGATAATGTGAATAATGCAATTAATTTCCAATAAAGAAATTACATTTCCTTCTTTTTGAGGTAGTGATTTCTTGTTTATGATGTTCGGAAACTTATTATGTTTCAATTTCACTTCAATTTATGATGCTATCTGGAGGAAATTAGTTTCCGTTGATATCTTGGGCGAGTGCATGATTTCGTTGCTTGTGCTACCCTGCAGTTAAATTTGGATAGTTTCACTTGTGGTTGGTGTTGAGTTCCATTGGACAGTTTCACTTGCATCTGCTATGACTTGATCATGTAAAGAAGATTTATGAAGACTACAATGTGTTTCCTCATTTTATTGTGGATAAAGCTTTAGTTGCATTGTTATTCTTACTTTTGTATATCTCTGCATTTTCATTAAAATTAAAGGTTCAAAGGAGTATTGTGTTATGGAAAGGCTGATGGTATCAGCAATTATACTTGCAACTTGTTTGAAGAGTTAAGTAATGGCTTGCTGTATCTGATGATTCTGATCCTAGAAATAATATACAGGTTCCAAGTGAGCAGAAGCTTCCTTCGCTTTATCTTTTAGACAGTATTGTGAAGAATATTGGGGGGGATTACATAAAATACTTTGCTGCCAGATTACCCGAGGTTAGAAATACTTTATTTAGTTTCCCTTTACCCTATAGCATTATTCCATTGTTTACTTTATTTTTTTGATGGGCACCATTGTTTACTTTATTGATGAAGCTTTACATGTAAACATCATAATACACTTCCTCCACTTTTATATGGACCGAAGACTATTTAATTTCTTCCTATGAAATAGGGAAGAGTGGCTTCATTTCTGTGATATCTGCTTCTGTGTGCTTGATGTTCCATTTGTTGCATCAGTTTATACCTGATAGTTGCCCTATTTTGGTGCATGAGTTAGGTATTCTTCAAGGCATACAGACAGGTTGACTCTTCTATACATCCTGGAATGTGGCATCTGTTTGGAACATGGAAAGGAGTCTTCCCTCCTCAGTCACTTCAGCTGATTGAGAATGAACTCGGTTTCCCCTCCGTTGTTAATGGTTTATCTTCAGGATCTACACCATCCAAGCCAGATTCACAGTCCCACCGTCCATCACACAGCATTCATGTGAATCCTAAGTATTTGGAGGCTAGGCAACATCTTCAACAGTCCACCAAGGTATGCAGCCCTTCCGCCATCTTTCCTTAGTTCTGTTCTTACATATTATGTGTGTATATTGATGTGCCATTGTTATTCATCAATTTTTGTACTCTTTGTCGACCGATGAAAGAGAAAAAGTCAGCAACGGTATCTGCTTATATGTAATTACATTTTTATGTTCTGATTATATAGACGTGCCTAGCCTATTCGTCAATTTATTTTTTACTGCAAGTATCTTCCGAAGTTACTGTAAGCATTGTAGTATGCACGTGTTTGCAGAAAATCATTGGGAGAAATTTATCTTCATGGGTCATGTCAGTTCTTAGCTTGTACATTAGCACAAATAAATTGGTTGGAGGCACAATTTATTTTCTTGAATTCCATAATTTTGTGTATTTGATGATCATTTGCATTTCACTGCCTCACTCCGAGAAAATAATTTGTTAGATAATTGTTTATATTTAGCGAATAAACATGGCTGTCTATTCATTGTTTTGGAGTAGGGAAATTCAATGCTTACCGTGAGATGGACGAACCTTAGCAATAGGAAAGAAAGGAATAATGTTTTGATGTAGATAGTTTTCATTTTTACCAACCTCTATTCAGAGTTCAATAGATTCAAATTCTGAAATAATACGTTCTGAAATGTATTATTTTGGGATTGGGATTTCGTTGGGGCAGCATAGGGTACCCAAACTCCTAATGTGGTCAATGTGCATCTTGATGGAAATGTTACTTTGCCACTGGATTCCGTAACTAACTTTTGTGTATAATATTGATAATATGAGCAAAGTTGTTAGGTTAACGATGACCTTCCAAGGCATTATATGTGTACATCCAGCTGATTGATGTCTTCATTTTTGTTAAGGTAGCATTTAAACTGTTTTTTTCATTGTTGTGGGTTCATTAATCGATATAGTGATTGATGGATTTGGAATGGAGCTATGGTTAATGCGCTTCAAAATAGAAAAGAAAGGTACTACTAAATATAAGTGATGACTGGTTGTTTCCCCACACTCAAGAATCAAGTTCTCGTGGTCCTACTTTGCACCCGGTTAGTTATCTCCAGGTTTTCAACTCATAAACTGAGTAATGGATTAATGCGTTCTTCGAGAGCATGCATACAAGCAAGTGCAGACCACAGTTACATGCAGAAGAAGCACACGCAGGCATACATCATAATGGATGGGTCCCATAATTAATGTCAACATTGGTGGAATTTATGTAGGATTTACTCTCTTGCATTAAAATAGTTACTTTTTTCCTGTCTGTTGAAGGTAAAAGGTGTGGCGAACGAAAGTACTGGAACCACGGTGACCTTACCAGAGGATGCAGAGAGAATGGACGGGACAATGGGTATTGGTTCTGAGAGGCCACCGAAAGATCCTCCTCTTAAGCTGCAGGTATGCATATTGATAGATGAATTTTATTTTTAATGCTCTCAATCCTTCTGATAGTTTCTGAGTATGTGAATTCACAGAATGTTCAGCGTCCTCATAGAGATGGTGCAGCATTCAGAGAGAGTGAATATGGTTCTGATCTTTCATGGAAGTCAGGCTTGGGAAGAGCTAGTGTGAAGGATGCAGATCGAGGGTTTGTCAAGCCTTGGAATGGAGGTAGTGGTGGTGTGGTGAAAACAATGTCCACCCAAAGGAATGGTTTTGGTCAAGGGTTTCCAAGTTACTCAAACCCCAGATCGACAAACACTGAGGTGCATCTATTGCCTACACAGAGCATTTCTGGTAAAAGCAGTAGTACCGACTTGAATAGGAGTTGGAAGAACTCCGATGAAGAGGAGTTTATGTGGGATGGCTTGGACTCTAAGTCCAGCGATCATGCTGTAATCAGTAGATCAAGGAAAGATTTCTGGAGCCCTGATGATTCTGAAAGATTGGTAAGCTTGGATTCTTAAATGGTGAATTAGGAGTTTTTACTTATTTATTTGTTGAACACTTGATATTTTCTCGTTGAGAAACTCAGTGTTGTGAAAATTGAAAAGGAGTCAAATTTTGGTCTTTGCATTCTCTCTAACATCTGATTTTGTTTATGATTTAGCAGTTATTAGAAAACGATCGAGTCCTACAGTTGAGGGTAAACACGAGTCTTGGACCTAGCACATGAGTATGCATATGAGTTTATTTGAAGTTTCACCGGTAAAAAATGAATTTATTTGAAGTTGTGTCCCATTGTTAACATGAGCAGTGCAATTTATTTTTCAATGTTCTAAAAGGCGCTAGGTTGGCGGTCGAGGAGGGCCTTGCGCCTATAGTTCTAGGTGGGGGGCTAGGCAGTAATTTATTTATTTATTAAGAAAATAAATATTTACTTAATGCAATAATGAATAATGCATGAGAAAATTTTTATAACATCAAATGTATAATATTTGTGACTTAAGGTTTTTTTTAATTTTATTATCAAATATATGATATTTCTTTTTAGTCGCAGCAGACAACTACCGCCTAGTGCCTAGGCGGCCCCAGACACAGAGTCTTTTAGAACATTTTCTTTCTCCGGATTCAAAATTGTTGTTCGGATTGTTTTGAGGCTTGGTTATTTTTTTAGGGCACTTATGGATTGGTTCACTTTTCAATTTTTGATGGCAATATACTTTGTGTATATTGCCAAAGGTTAGGTCTGCCTCCAATCTTTCCTCCACTCATACCCTCAATGCTTGAGGAGTACATGTGTTATGTTATGTTGTTGTAGGAATTGGTTCACTCTATTTTTTCAAATAATACGTGCCTTTTTTATCCTGCTACCTGATCACCATGTGATGAGTGTAATTTTCCTTATGTTCCATATGAATTTTTTGATAAATGTCTTTCACATGAGTTACACGCTTGTGGATCGCGTAGTGATAGTTCTATGAGTATGTGTGTGATGAAGATAGTAAGATCCCTTTTAGTAAGATCCCTTGACTATGTTATGCTGCTATCATGATCTTTGCATATGGATGTAGTCTAGTCGTTGCACTAACACTTCACCACTTTGTTTTAGTTCGTTGTGTTCAAGACTGTTATTGGTATTATTGGTTGCATGACGAGAATGATCTCTCAGTATTTTGGTGGGGATGACTACTGTAAAGCGTCGAACTAAATGTTAGTCATTTAAATTGGTTACGACAACAATGTTATTTTAATCTCATTGACATCATTTAAATTGGTTACGACAATGTTATTTTAATCTCATTGACATCATTTCAGTGCATATGAAAACATGGGGTGTGCCTGATCTGTTAAGCTCAAAGCATCAAATTTCTTAACTTAAATTTTCTATTCTTGAGTTACATTCACTTTCCTCAGAGAGTTGTAGAGCGGTATTCAACCGCTTCTGCAAGTGCTTAATAGACTAGTCTTGGCTCATTTATTTGTTCCTGTATGCAGGGCAATGAAAACTCCCTTCGTAAACTACAAAGTACAATTGAGTTTGGTTCAAGGACTGATACAGAAGCTTCAACTGATTCACTGTCCACAAAACAGAAACATGAAGCCACTTTAGGTCATCACATGTCATCATTTTGGACACAGGGACCACATTCAACGGACGGGATCATCCATACAGGCTCATTCCAGGCACAGATGGGGCCATCTAATATTGATTCCTCAAGATCTGGGGTTTTCACTAATCTGGTGTCAGGTTCTGCTGGATCAATAGCGCAAAAATGTTCTGTAGGAGCTGAGTCACCTTCTGAACAGTCACCTTTGTACCAGTATCCTCTCTCACCTTCCCTACCACACGGGTCCCATCAAGTCGTTCACAATTTGGCGGACCAAGACCAACTTCCAGCTCAGCCCCTTCCTCGTCCAGACTTGAGTAATTCTCAATTTCCAAGACTCTTAAACATGAGGCCGCATAATCAGTTTTCTCATGAATCTTTTCACATCCATCCTCAGAATACACCTCTTGGCAAATCGCAAAAATTGCAAACCCATAATCTACATACTTCATCTCTTATCATGCCTGCTATTCAATCGAGACAACATACTCCTTTTTCACAACACCTACTGCCGGACTCCATGCTGTCTGAACCTTCTGGCCAAACCCACAAATTGCAATCGGCTCAGATTGCAGTTTGTGGAAATCCCTCAACTTCTGGGAATTCGTCATTGGACAATGCAAATTCTCCTGCAGCAGAAAGCCCGAGTAATTTGTTGGCTTCCATTGTGAAGAGTCGAATACTCACTACCAACACTGTCACCGGTAGTGTACCTAAATTGGGTTTCCAGGATTCTGGTGCAGTATCATCTCACTCATTTGTAAAGCCTCCTTTGCCAACCGTCCCTCCATCTGTTCAATTTACATTCTCGGCCCCCACAGTAGCATCAGGACCTTCACTAACTCTACCTTCCAATCACAACACTTTGAATTCCACAACTTCCTCTGAAAGAAAGGTTGAACAGCCGCCATTGCCATCTGGTCCTTACCCTTCCTCAGTTATGTGTGATACATTAGCCCAGGCTTCAACAGAAATTTCTGTTTCTAATCCAATGTCATGTCTTCTTAGCTCATTGGTTGCAAAGGGACTGATATCGTCGTCAAAGATGAAGCCACCGACATACGTGCCAGAGGAAATTCCTTCTCAACTCCACAACCAGAATGCAAGCATTGTCTCAACTATTTCAGTTCGAGATACCTCTACTGCAACAGTTTCCTCCAATATGGATGAACTTTCCAAACCTGCAGTTAAGAGCTTTGTTGCCTTATCTCAATCCAACCATGTAGATGTCAAACCTCTCATTGGCTTTGAATTTAAGCCAGATGTAATTCGGCGGATGCATCAATCCGTGATCACTGAACTCGTCGATGACCTTCCTCATCGATGCATTATTTGTGGCCTTGGACATAAACATCAAGAATGTCTTCAGAGGCACTTAGATTGGCACGCATTGAGAAAAGCTGAAGTGAACTTTTCAAATAAGGCATCAAGGAGATGGTATGCAAACTCGTTGGATTGGATCACTGGGAAGGCTGGACTTCCTTCCGGACATGAACCCAGTAGTTTGTCAAAAGCTTCTAGTGATGGAATGGATAAGAACGAGGAGATGGTTCCTGCAGATGAAGCTCAATGTGTGTGTGTTTTGTGTGGTGAACTTTTTGAAGATTTCTACAGTCACGAAAGGGATGAATGGATGTTCAAAGGTGCTGTTCGCATGATCATCCCCATGGGAGAGGTTGGAACTTCAAGGGAGAATGCCACTCAGGGTCCCATTGTCCATGCAAACTGCATATCAGACAGTTCAGCCCTGGATTTGGGATTTACCAGCAGTCGTTAATTGGTATGAGTTTTGATCTCTTAGCGGGTCTTTAAATATCATTGAAGGATTGGACCTCACATTTGACGTGGCAATCTTAAAATTGGTAATGATATTTTTGATCTAGTCGGTCATATTGCTCAATTTGTTTTTTTTTTTCAAATTGTCTTACGTATTGTTCTTCCTAATTGGTCAAAGGACCTTATGCATGAGTTAGATCTTCTACAGGATTAAGCTTTTGAAACTACATCAGCAAGAACCAAGTATAACTCCAATAGCTGTAATACAAAATTTGGCACACGTTTCACCATCTGATTTGAAGTAGGCCCATGGTAATTCGTGGGATAAAAGTTTATATAGCTCTTGTTATAATGATTAATTTTTGAACATTGTCATATTTAGTTTGCCAAAAAGTTTTTAATCTGGACTATTCCTTGGATGAGGTACAAACATAAAGTCTTGAAGGGGGGTTCATGGTAATTCATGGGATTGAAAGCATTGTGTATCTCTTGTGATTAGGAAGAATTTCTTACAAGGGTCACATTTAGTTTTGGCCTATAGTTTTCAATCTGGGTCACATTTACCTTTTTCCATTGCTTATTATTATGTTGCTCTTTACGTTCTCTGGTTGTTTTTTATTTTCTCAAATCCTCATGCTATCTTCTGGCACTTTCTGAAAATTTACGATCTTTTAGATGGATAATTGATAGTCTCTCTTATTTTTTGGGCAGGAAACGTGATGTGTAAAAGAACTGATGGAGAGTTATCCAGGTTCACTATTTGTACCTTAAATGGAGAGTTATCCATGTGTCGACCTTTGGGCCAAATTACCTATTTTGAAATGAACCATGTGCTGGTATTTGTCTGCTCTCAATCTTCTTTCATGATTCATATAGAGAAATGCCAGATGGGTTGCAAAGACTTATTGTCTAATTTGGTTGACGTTTTTCTATTTTGTTTGTTTGTAACTAGCTAAAGCAACATTGTGGCTCGTGTCCAGAATCTATTGCAAGCGGCCTAGAAAAAATTGCCTCCGAATCGCTATCGAGGGAAGGCATACCAATGTGTCAAAATAGGAAATAAGTTCGCACTTTATGTTTGTTTCTATCCATTTAATGGTTTAATTTTTTTTGATTGAGCAGTGTCGATTTTCTCTTTTTTGGTCTATTGTTTGCTTGCTAGGGGTATCGCATCGGCATCTGGATGTGACGATAAATGCGATAAATGATCAAGGTTTTTTGCTTGTTTTTAGACGAACTATGGTAAGGAAGTTAATGTAGAAAAATGGACTTAGGCTCGCTTGGTGGAATATAGGGTCGTCGATAGCTAAAATCATAGAGTTAATTGATTGTATGATTAGAAGGGGATTTAATATAACTGTTTATAAGAAACTAAGTTAGAGAGAGTTAAGAAAATCGAGAATATCATGTATAAATTATAGAGTTAATTGATTGTATGATTAGAAGGGGATTTAATATAACTGTTTATAAGAAACTAAGTTAGAGAGAGTTAAGAAAATCGAGAATATCATGTATAAATTGTATTATACTGGGAAGGGTAGACAAGAATGAGGTCGAAGTAGTTATAGTGAAACATCTTACGAATTTTGTCCACGGTTATGAGAAGCAACTGAGATTATTTTAGATAAATTAGTGATTGGAAAGATTATCATCAATGTTATTAGTGTCTATGGACTCCAAGTCGATTAGGATGATCATGTGTAGTGATAATTTTGGGATTAAATAGATGATAGGATGATCACGTGTAGGGATATTTTTGGGATTAAGTAGATGAGATGATGGCGGTGATTTGAATGGACATGCAGATTATATTAAGCAAGTCTATGAATTGCTTTATGATGATTTTGGTTTTAGTTTTTGTGGATGGATAAAGTATAGATGACACGTGGCTGCTCAGTTCAGACTGACAAGGATGTTGCTTAGTGCGGCTAAGGTGTCAGATATTATGATTGAATGTGTTATTCCCTCGTTTGGTACCACGGATAAGGTCATCTCTGTGAGATTAGGACATCTGTGTGGGGTGTCATGTGGGAGTTATGTTATTGCTAATTAGTTTGTCCATGATTAGCTGATGAGATGTCCAACAGAGTAAGAAGAGCCTGTTTAGGGACATGTTTGTTAGATTATAGATGATCTAGTTGGGAAGGATTAATGTTTGGGCCTTAACCGAAGTGATTTAGCCAGCCCGTGCACCCCCTTGGATGCAGCGCGGCCAAGATTAGGTCTAGAAAGATATTTTGGCAGTGCGACAAGTAGGCTGCGTAGGTGGATTACGACGGATGAGGTAAGCCTTATGTTAATCATGGATGCGAGATCATGATAGTGCGGCTATAGGACGTGCGGGCGTCATTTGGTCAATCAGTGGCATTGAATGCGCGCATAAGTCTTATGCAGTCACTCGAATCGTTATGTACTGAGTATGAAGATAAGAAGAGAAGATGTAAGGATGCTATGGGGAAGAAGACGAGTCTTCTGTCTACGTTCGTTCCCCCTTCTTGATGAGAAGTCAAGGAGTTGGAAGGTCACCATTAATGAAGAGAGCGGAGATACAAAAGACAGCTTCTTCACCTGTGAAAGGTACATTCTAAGTTATTCGCTCTCTGGCAATTGAATTCTCTATATTCTTTCTCTCGATAAGGATTTCGTTATTCCATTTGGGACTAACTTAATCATCGAAGAGCCTTCCAAGCCACAGTGGCGGGGGGTCTTCTAACTATTTTCTGTGATTGCAACGCTTAGTAATAAGGTTGAACAATGATCAAGGATTATCTAGCAAGGAAGAAGTTCTAAGTTCAGTTCAGGAGAAGCATTCAACGACAGTGAAGAAATCACCGTCGACAATTGGCGCCGTTTGTGGGAAACCACACCTAGTTTGAAGAAAAAAGCTTGTGCGTGAAGAGGTTGAAGCAGAGATGTCAGTGATCAGAGACAATGAAACGAAGCAAACTCCGGAAGGAGGAAGGATTGTTGGGGAGGGGCGAGGAGCCCATGGGAATGACTACATTCCACCCCAACCCCTAGGAAGACGAAGAGCCAGTCCCGATTTCAGATTTTTCTTAGGAGAGGCTCGAGCAAACGAAAGGAAGTAGAGACGACCTACGCTGTGCGCGAAGAGGATGAAGAATGCTTGGACATCGAGGACGAGTATGACTTGGAAGATGACAGCCCTAGCCGCTCCAGGTCCTTGGGCTCCCAATCCCAATCCAAGTCCAAGTCTGTTAGAAACGAGGATTTAGTGGAACTGGTTCGGACCCAAGGGGAAACGATACGACGGTTGGAGGCTCAGATGGAGAAGATGGCACAGCAGAAAGATGGAGCGCCACAGGGAAACCGACCTTTGGTTATCCCGGGAGGCAAAACGTCCACACTCGCCCGAGAACACAGGGGGGC
>NMUG010002768.1:0-15560 GCA_002855965.1 Monotropa hypopitys
GGATGTTAGTTATAAATGAAACAAAGTAAGTTGATATCAATTGTTATTTCAATTTCAATTACCAATGTTATTTCATTTGGATGTTGATATGAACTTTGTTTCAGGAGTTGATACTGGTACAAGTGAGGTGCCAAAGATATAAATTTCTTCCTTTCTTTTGCAAGAACCAAGGTGAGTGAGTAAAATGTATTTCAATTATCCAAGTTATTAGTTATTATTCTTTATTGTCTTCTTACATTCATTGAACATAAGAACAAAGTTAGAATGAGAATGATTGGAAATAGAATTTCATTCATATCTCATTTAGGTGTGATGTAAGTTGATGAAATGAAAATAGTAAGACATCAAAACATAATGCCATGAATGAAAATATTTTATGTAAGATTTGTGATTGTCAATTGTTGATGGTAAATGGTGTAGTACCAAGGCTATAGAGCCTCATTGTAAGCTTCGCGCTTGAAAGAGCACAAAGGCATAAATTTGTCGTGTTACAATGATTTTTATAAGCTTCGCGCTTGTACATTCATGCATAGCATTGACATTTGGCATGAATTAAAATGAAGAAGAATAAAAAGGAGCATAGTTCTTATTTATGATTTTCTTATTCCATGTGATTTATTTCGTGTCTTATTTATTATTGTTGTTTTTGAGATAATTGCAGTATATCTCACTCGTTTCTGAAATCCGTCTTTGGATTACAGTATTGTTGGTAAGAATTAGGAGTCCACTACTAGCCAAATATCATATAAGTGTCAAATTTGAAGACGGTTTGATTCTTGTAAGTTAGAATATTTTGATCAACTATTATAAATTAAGTAGATGAACTTTTGTGACTTAGAGTTACATAGAAACCATGTGAAGTAGCAAGGAAGATTATTTAATCTTCTAGTTTCTTATAATAATTAAATTTTCTGCTGCGACAATGTTTAATAAAGTTTAGTGAAGAATTTCCTTAATCATAATTAAGGATTTGATAGATGTTAATTATAGCCACCTCAAATACAATCTATATTAGATTCTTGGTCCGCGGAGGGGCATGACACATATATATATTAAGTGGTATCAGAGAACGAGTTTCTATTTAATCTCTAAGTGACTAAGGTGATATGTGATAGAGTGTGTTGGTCAAAGTAGTGGACATAGAAAGTTGAGTCTAGAGGTGGGATAGATCTTAAAAGTTAGAAAATTTTCTAACTTGTTAACATATAATCTGGATATTCTTGTTGTTGTTGTTGCTGTTGTGTGAAAATAAGCAGGAAATGTGATGCAGGGAAGTGCATAGAAATCAAAGATAAGCACAAGGACAATCACAAACACAATATACAGAGGTTTTCTCTAATGCAAATGTTCTTATTCAATCAACAACTCCTTAGCCGCAAGGCTTAACTATTGTTTAAATAGGCACAAAAACCTAAAGTTATCAAATCCCGCTAAAAATGCTACAAATTACAAAATAAGGAACACTACTAAAAATAGCAAATTGAGATAAAAGCAGTTTTGGAAACAACAGAAAATCTAAGACTTTCCCCCAAAATGGGGCTGAAAACGGATCTTCCTAGCCTCTGCAATTGACGCCCGAATTATTACCAAAAATAGCAAATTTGGCCTTTCGGAGGCCTACACAATCCTGAAAGCCCGAAAAGAAATGTAGGCCATGGCAAACGCAATGGGTGTTGATCGTTGGGCCATTTCAGATCAAACCCTATCGGTCCCAACACAAACCTCTACCATCAGATATTTACGATTTTTCCACTCGATCGTGTGTTTTAACACCTATGAAATGTTTCCTCCTTGGCTACTGCATCCTCCTCCTCTTCCCGAAATAAATTCGGCCTCGAATTTGAGTCGTCATCAGATGAATTATCCCCAGTGAATGGAATCAAATGTTCGACATTAAATACATCATCCATGCAAACATGACTGGGAAGCTTCAAACGGTAGGTGTTGGGGTTGATCTTCTCAATAATCTCAACCTGGTCAATTTTACGAATAGTGAGCTTGTTATACTCAGCTTCAGGATAGCGATCCTTGGTGAGGACAACATACACAAAATCAGCAACATCAAACTTCATAAACCTCCTCTTCTTGTCAACAACAAGCTTATACTTGGCAGTAGAGGCATGAAGATGTTGTTCTATCACCTGATGAATTTACTACATTTTTTGGAAAAAAATCCTCAGCCTTTCCATGAATGCGTTTGATATTCGGGACTAGAGGAAGGCCTAGTGGAGAACGCGAGCTGAACCCATAGACAGTCTGGAATGGAGAAAATCTAGTGCTACGGTTAACAGAATGTTTAAATGCGAATTTGGCTTGACACAGCTTCTGATCCCAACTACGAAGATGTTTTCCCACCAAACTATGAAGCATGTTACCCAATGATCGATTCACCACCTATGTCTAACCATCGGTATGATTTTGATAAGTTTTGCTAAAATCCAACTTTGGACTGGCCAATCTCCACAAATAATGTCAGAAATGACCCAAGAATTGGGTGTCATGATCAGATACAATGGAAGTCGGCAATCCATGCAATCGGTAGACTCAAGAAAAATAGAGCTCAACCACTTTCACCACATTCGTGATCTTTTTACAAAAGATAAAATGAGCATCTTGGAAATCGATAAACCACCACATAAATAGAATCATGACCACATTGAGTGTTTGGTAATCCCAGCACAAAATCCATACTCACATCAATCCAGGATTGGGACGAAATGGGCAAAGGCATGTATAACCTAGCATTAGTTACTGCCCCTTCGACACATTGCAGATGTGACAGTTTGCCACATTTTTATAAATATCCTTCCCTAAAGTCGGCCAAAAATAAGCATCCAATAATATGATAAAAGTCTTATCATGCCCTACGTGCCCTTCACTATGCAACTCCAGGATAATTTTTAACCGAAGACTATAATTTGGGACATACAAATAGTTACTTTTGAACAAATAGCTATCCTGCAAATAGAATTCTGATGTTCCATTTTGGACATCCACCAGCACTTGATAAAAGTAAGAGTACTCAGTCAATAACTCCCGAAACACATCAAAGCCCATCAACTAGGCTCGCATTAGTGTCAGAAAACTGGATCGACGACTGAGAGCATTAGCAACGCAGTTAAGAGCACCAGACTTATATTGAATAATGAAAGAAAATTGTTGAATATAACCAGCCCACTTAGCATGCCAATCAGAAAATTTGTCTTGTAAATTAATATGCTTAAATGCTTCATGATTAGAATACAATATAAATTCGTTATGGATGAGATAATGATACCAATGTTTTAGAGCCTGCACCAAATCATAAAATTCTACATCATAAATGCTATAATTCACCTTCGCCCCATTAATTTTTTTGCTGAAGTACGCCATTGACTTGGCATTCTGGCTAAGGATAGCTCCTATCCCAACCTTGGACGCGTCACAATGCAACTCAAGAGGCTAAAAATTTGGTAAAACCAGAACTGGTGCGGATGTCAGCCTCTGCTTGATCACCTGAAATTCCTTGGTCGCCTCATTTGTCCACAAGAACCGTCCTCCTTTCATTCAATTTGTAATTGGTGCCATAAGAGTGTTGAAGTGTGGTATGAAACGCCAATACAAAGCTGCCAATCCGTGAAAACTATGAATGTCAAATAGGGTCTTCGGTTGAGGCCGACTCTCGATTGCCTTGATCTTAGACTTGTCAACAGAAATCCCTCTTTCGACATAATTTACCCCAGTAATAACACTGAATCTGTCATGAAAACACACTTCTTGATCGCCCCAAATAGTTGCTCCTTCTGAAGGACAGTGAGAACGTCTCACAAATGTTGTAAATGCACCTTGACCGAGTCACTATAGATCAAAATATACCACCACAGACTTGCCAATGAAAGGATACAAAGCTTGATTCATCATCCACATAAAAGTGCTTGGTGAGTTCGACAACCCGAATGGCATGACTAGCGACTCATATAGACCCTTCCGTGTCTTGAAAGCTATCTTTCATTCATCTCTAGTCCTAATACGTAACTCATGATAACCACTTTTCAAGTCCAGTTTAGTAAAAACATGTGCTCCCACCAACTGGTCCAGCAAATCATCTAAACGCAGAATGGGAAAACGATGCTTATCTGTTATCTTGTTGATGGACCTACTATCAACACACATCTGCCACAGACCATACTTCTTTGGGGTCAATAGAGCTGGAACAGCGCAAGGGCCAAGGCTCTCCTTAATAAATCCATTCACCAATAATTCTTTCACTTGTCATCACAATTCCTCATGTTCTTTCGGGCTCATCCGATAGTGGGGGCATTTTGGTAAGCTCGAACTCTGCACAAGATCAATCTGATGTTGGATATCTCGGAGTGGGGGAAGTCCATCCGGCAACTCCACCGAAAACACATCCTGGAATTCTTTGAGTAAGGGCTGGACAATGGCTGGCACCACCTATTCGCCTTTCCCATGTGCACTATCTTTTGCCACGAGAACAAACACAACTGATAGAAACCTAGAGGGGGGTGAATGGGTCTTTTGATTTTTTTGGCCTTTTTTAATTCCTTTAAAAGTTTATGCACCAACAAGTAAATTGTTAGATATATCAGGTGAGCAAGTGCAGTAAAACAGGAGAGATAAATAATGAGAGAAAGAGAATTGTACACATCGATTTTTATAGTGGTTTAGCAAATCTCTTAGTCCATTCTTTAGTGTGAGCACCCCTGGACCACACCGGTATCCACTATGTAATCACAATTACAATACAGAGATAAATGCAAATCTTTCTTCCTAGCCTAACCCTTGCAGACTAAAGAACACCTCTCTATAGGATAAACGTGAATCCTATCTTCCTGGCCATGTAGTCCAGGGAACTCTCACCCAGAATACCCTTGACCCTGACTATGCTACACACAGAGCATAGATTTTCTCTCCAACGGGATAAATACAAATCCCGACTATACTACAAGTAGAGTATAGATTTTACAATGCACATGCTCACTGAAAATCCTATGTGAAAGCATAGTGCCTATACGCCTTAAGAACTCTACCCGTGAGCTAAGTGATCAACCCATCTAGACAATTATACAGTGGATATCTGAAAAATAAGTCAGAATCTCTCAGGGTAGGATATGTGTTTGTGGTATATGTGTACGGCTGAAAATAATAAAACCAAGAGATGTGCCATAGTAAAAGACACACCCCTCGTCAAGACACTCTCAAAGAATAAAATCAATGACCCGCTCAGGAGAGTGCTAAGATAAGTACTTATGTAGGAGTACTTTCTTCGACTCAAATATAGGCAAGTAAGCTCTATGAGTCAAGGGTTGTGCTTATTGATTATACACACCCTATTATCTCAAATACCTCTCAAGGACGTAATGATCCTTGGATAATTTCCTATCTACAACAAATACAACTGAAGTACTAGATTGGTTATACAATAATGAAGCCTATGGCAAATGAACTCTAATATCAAAATGATTGATGCCCAAGATGTGAAACTAGTGACACTTTTGGCACAAGCTGTTGTCTTTCAAGATTTCTTCCTTTGCAAGATATTGTCCGGTGGAGAAGCCAAGGAAGGATGTAATGTGGATCTTTAACTTATTCTGTATGCTTACTGCACACGTAGCAAACTCGTCAAACAAATAGTGCGGGAGTAAGAAATATACAATGAAGCAATATGAAGTTCAACTACCTTTAAATAAAGATATGGCAAAATGTAAGCTCCAAGGGTTTCAAGCATACCACATGCAAATAGTCCAAACTAGGAAGATAATGACTGCACAATATTATCTCTCAATCAAGTGTGTATATCCCAAGTAAGTACAAAGAGAGATATGAAATGTGTATCAAATCAGCCCACTATTTAGCTTGTCAAGATAATATAGTTATGGACTTTCTTCTAAGCACATGTGTGGTGATAATCTAGGCAAGGTGAAATATACTCTTAAGTATGAAATCAAACCAAGTAAGCATGTAAGAGATATTCAAGTACAACTTATGCCAAGATTATATTTATATTCTTTCAAACACCCACTCTTTATAAATATGTTCTAACCAAATAAAGAATAAGAGTGGTGAAGATACTTTCTGTGCCAAGTCAAATTTAATGTTAATGATGTTTCTACAAAGCGTTCTTAAGGACTTAGACTTAGAACTTAGTCAATCGTTTAGCAATCAATGAAAGCATGCAAGACTTGACAACATGTAAACATTAATAATATACTTTCATATATAAGTTTGGCCTAACTAAACATGAACATGTAAGCTTAACAATGGCCAGTGTAAGACAAGAGATATCTTAATAAAAGTTATACTACTTGAGATTTTAGGAAGATGTTACCAAGAAGCTTGTTTCAAGTAGAAGTCCTCAAAGGGATGTCAATCATGAAGCACAATGAAGGACAGTCCACACTCACACTCACAAGGTATGTTCTTCACAGTAGGTTTGGAGAAGGAGAAGATCAATGGATACTGGTTGGATTATACACCTACACTCTCACACGCACTTACTCTCAAAAAAGATTTCTTACCAGAAGACTTAGGTGGAAGGTGGCTAAGGAAAAATAGAAAAACCATTAGACACACACACACACATGTGTCTTCTCTTACTACCTCTCACACACACACATACACACACTCTCTCTCAAAAGAAGGGTAAAACCCTGGTTAAGCATAGTGAGGAGGAGTGGAGGTGGTGGCTTGAGGAAACTCAGTACCAGGCTTCTCAACCTTTTTCCTCTCTGTGGAGTGTTCTGTATTTCTTACATCCTGTATATCTCTCAGACTCACATATATGGAACACAAGCCAACAGGCAAAATGATTTTTAAAATGCATAGTACACTTGTGTGGCCCAAAGTCTAATACTCACAGCAATGAAATGCAGCAATACAGGTTTTAGACGAAAAGGAAAAGTGCAGCTGTTGCATTTTGTCGGAGAACCAAGAACAGGGCTCAAAAGGGAAATGAAAGCGACAACTCAAAAATAAATATTTTGACCACAGTTTAAACCACGAAGATTATACCAAAATGTTTGTATACATAATATATATAACTTAAATTATTTTTTGTAAATCAATTTAACCGATTAAGGCCTAGAATCAACAAACCCGAAATTCTCCTAAGAACAGCAAGAAAATGACAGCAGGTATAGCTTGCAGAAAACAGACAAATTGACCTATGAGATCTCCATAAAAATTTGGAAACATATATCCGTTTTGAAGCTAACATATCAGGCTATCCGTATATAATAAACATACATTTATTCACGAATTCAGCCCCAAAAATAACAAAAGTTAAAAACATTCCCGAAGTCACAGACAGTTGGATAGGCTTTGGGAGAATCCAAAATTGATCGACCAAACTTTCGAATTACCAAATTGAAGCTAAGATCCTAAGATACACGTTCATATAGAACACATATATTTAGTTAAGATTTGATGCCTAATAAATCACCCGAATGACCACCGTGCTGAGTAGCGGGCTGACCATTGGTGGCACTGGTCAAACCACCGGTCCCTATAAAAACATGACAATTTAGCTTGTATTGATCAGATTTTTTCACCATTCATTCATCATATAATTTCCCAACATTGTACATAAGAATTAGGAGCATCTTAAGCCAATTTTACAATGTCTTGGAAACAAGAACAATAGTTAAGAGATTTTTCTATTCTAACTTAATAAATAGATTTCCTTCAAACTATTTCTATGCAATTACTAATGCAATCAATTAATTCATATTCATCAACTTTGTAATTTCTCAAGATCAACTAGCATGTATTATTTTTTACAATTCATTTATGTTATCATGCATGGACATTATTGTGTTAACATGGCAATGCAATTATGTCATCAATGCAATTCCTATTCCATAACAATGTATGGACATTCTAACTCATTTGGAGAAACTAATAGGGATATGAGCATATATGAGACATTTGAGCACATAATGCAAGTCATGAAAAAATAGATAAATCTCTAATCAAACACACGAAGTCAAAGACAATTATAGGGACATTATCAAAACATGTGTCCCACACTCTCTCTATCAACAACATGCGTGTCCGATAACTCCCCCTCAAAACGTACCCTTGTCAGAAGATTATTACCCTCCCTAGTTTGTGGTTTGGGAACAATCTCCTTACAAGGCAGAAATGCACCCTTAGTACTTCCGGACATGAGACTATATGTATTCGCGATGTCGTCATGCACTATGCGGCGATCAAATTTCCATAGCCTCTCCAACAACAGATGGCAAACATCCATACACACCAAATTACACCAAACCTGGTCCTTATATTTAGGACCAACAGAAAATGACACTAAGCATCTCTTTGAAACTTTAACCTCATTATCTTTCTTCAGCAATGCCAACTTGTAAGGACTAGGAGGAGGCTCTGTTTGCAACCCATGTTTCTGAAATGCCTCTTCTGAAATCACATTTTTGCATCTACCTGAATCAATCACAAAAAGACACACCTTTTCAACAATTGTGTAGGTGGACTGAAATACATTATTCCACAGCCATGGATCATCCTCAATTTTATGGGGGCATAACAAGCCCACCGAACCACCAACATCGACCCGATATCACCAGCGACCTCTTCAAACTCCTATTCATGCCTCTCATCTAACACTGGCCCATGATCATATCCATCTCCTTGACTGCCCTTACTTTCATCTCCTTCTAGAAATAAAGCCTTGCCTTTATGGTCACATTTTCAACACTCCACAACAAGGTGACCCACTTTATCACACTTGAAACACTTGAACCTCGAACCACCAGAAATGCGATTCATTGGCTGAGTATCCAGTGGTGGAAAGGCAACTAGTTTACGTGCAGAAGGGGTTGTGGTTCGACATGTACCACTCCAAGTAGTCATATGTTTGTGGCCAGGATATTTTTTCAACTGTAATGCCCTTTGATGGGCATCCGAAATAGAATACAAATCATGCATGTTCAAAGAGTATTGAAACGATTGATGCAAGACCCCAACATACCTTGAAACCAACTGCTCCTCTATCTCGGCAATATCATTTAGGGCCACCAACTGATAAAATTATGTGGTATTGTCATCCCTAGATCGAGAGTTCTGTTGAAGGTTGTGGAATCGTTAATACATCAAACGGCTATAGTTGTGTGGCAGGAAAGCCACCCACAACTTCTTTTTCATCTTTTTCCACGATGTAATCTTTCCCTTGCCCTGTATGGGTCGGGACACCTTCAACTACTGCCACCAAGCTGCAGTCCTACCCCGGAACCTTTTGGCCAGTAGTGCCACCTATTTGTCATCCAGAATTTCTTTAAAATCCAAGGTCTCTTGAATAGTGGCCAATCAATCAAGAAAATCCTATGGGATCAGACTTCCCTAAAAATTGGGCAGTTCGACCTTTAAACCCATCTCCCAGTGGCGATGGTCATAGCGACCAGCCACAACTTCACGACCCCCGCTATAGTTGTAGCCACTATAGCCACCATCGGCAAAGGGATTAATAGTATATTCATCATCCTAAAACCCTTTCCCCTTCTGAGGATGCAGGTATACATGATGACAATGAGGAGGGTTTCCAATGGAAAAGGCAGCAATATATTCGGTAAGTGTGCTGAACGTTTCTTCCAATCGTCGTTCTAATCGTTGAATTCTTTCCTCCGTTCGTGCTTCTTGCGCAATATCGTCATGTTCATAGGCTTCTTTAACAAAAGCAGCACAGCCTCCTCATCCACCACAGCCTCCAGCATGTCCTATAGCAGTCATAATCAGGATTGAAACTGAAGCTCTAATAACAACTAATTCAGGGAAACATGTAGAAATCGAAGATAAGCACAAGGAATATCACAAACACAATATAGATGGCTCTCTCTAATGCAAACATTCTTATTAAATCAACAACTCACTAGCCACAAGGCTTATATGTTTAAACAGGCAGAAAACCCTAAAGTTATCAAATCCTACCAAAAAGGCTACAAAATAAACAAAATAAGGAAAACTACTAAAAATGACAAAATTAAGATAAAACAGTTTTGAAAACTATAGAAAATCTAAGACTTTCCCCAAAATGTTTCTAAAAATAGATCTTCATAGCCTCTGCAATTAACGCTTGAATTGTTACAAAAAATATTAAATTTGGCCTTTCGGAGTCCTAAACAGTCCCGAAAGCCCAAAAAGCAATGTAGGCCATGTCAAAGGCGATGGGTATTGATTGTTGGGTCGTTTCGGATCAAACCATGGCGGTCCCAACACAAAACTCCACTGTTAGATATTTACAATTTTGCCACTCGATTATGTGTTGTAACGCCTATGAAATGTTTCCTAATTGGCTACTATATCAAAATGGAACCAGAACATGCAGTTCCACAAGAAGAAAAAGCATCAACAAGTTCGATACAGTCAGAAGTTAGAGAGACTGCACTTGCTAAAGTTCCAGATCCAGCGCTTGTCACTAACATAGACAGAATCTTGGCTATGATAGCTAAAGAGATAGAAAAGAGAGTGCTGATTTTATGTGATGCCAGACACAACAAGCGACTGCAGCAACGACATGGATGGGGTTGTTGGAGAGATTTAAGAAACTGTTTTCAACTGATTTTGAAGGGTCAGTAAATCCAGTAGAGGCAGAGAACTAGCTTAAGAGTGTGGACAAAGTGTTGACAACAATGAATGTGACAGATGAATAGAAGGTAAACTTAGCATCCTTCCATTTGAAGGGAGAAGCATTGGTCTAGTGGGAAGCCATCAAAGGGAACTCATAGCACCACTGCCAGATGTTCAACTTGCATGACCTCAATTTATTTCTTGGGCAAGGTTTGTAGAGAGTTTCAACAATCACTACTGTTCGGAGATGTATAGATATGAACAAGAGGTTTCCTTTATAATCCTTAAGCAAGAAAGGATGTCAGTAGTAGATTACGAAGCCAAGTTTGCAGCACTCTCTAGGTATGCACCAGAATTGGTGGATATATATGCCAAGGGATGTAGACATTTTAGAAGTGGGTTGGACCCGAATATAGCAGGCCGATTGACATCATTCTGGGAGAGAAATTATGCTGATCTGGTTGATATGGCAAGACAGATAGGTAAAAATGTACAGGAGATGTACGGAGAGGAGAGAATAGTTTAGGAAGAGTAGATTTTAACCTATCAGAACTAGAAAGACAAAGGGAAGTTCGAAAGGGAACCAAAGATTTCCACCATGGAAAGGGTCTAGTAAGCCAAGGGCGCAAAGTAAGCCAAGGAAAAGTGTGGGGAGATCCGGTACAGGAATCGTGGGAACAACATACTGGTCTTACAAATGTGGATCTACTGATCACTATACTTCTTATTGTTTGGAAAGAGGTAAGGGGGTATGATGTTATAATTGTAGAGAGATGAGACACATTTCACGGAACTGTACCGAGCCTCAAATACCAACAGGTTCAGTGGGAAGTAGTGCTCCAACAGGCATAGGAGCAGGATCTAGTGGTAGTGCTGGACGAGGAGGTAGAGATGGGGGTTCTTCCGCAACACCTGGGAGAGTGTTTGCAATGACACGAGAGCAAGTAGAGACAATCCCAGAAGTGGTGACATGTATCATTTTTGTATTCATCATTTGTGCAAGAGTATTGATTGATGCGGGATCAACCCATTCTTTTGTGTCAGAATAATTTAGTCAACATATTTGTCAAACTAGTAGGGAAATGAGGTGTCCTCTAGCTATATCAACACCTATTGGAGAAACAATCATCATAGGAAGAATGTTTCCTAATTGTGAGCTAATGGTGGGAGATAAATAGTTTGAAGTTAACCTTATACCTTTAGCAATGACGGACTTTGATATAATTTTGGGGATGGATTTTCTGTCTAAACACAATACTACGATAGATTGTTTCAACAAAGAGGTTTTGTTTAGAATGTCAGGCGAGGAAGAGATAAAGTTTTGTGGTGACAAGAAGAATGTTTTAAAATGTGTGATATCATCTTTAAAAGATGTAGAACTCTTAAATAAGGGATGTCAAGGGTTCCTAACACATGTTATTAAACACAGAAATGAAACCAATGGAGTTGTCTGATATGTCGATGGTGAATGAATATACAAACATATTTCCTGATGAATTATATGGGTTAGTGCCAGATCGAGAGGTAAAATTCACGATTGAATTGTTGCTAGGAATCGAACCAATAGCTATATCACCTTATAGAATGGTACCAGTTGAACTACTTGAGTTGAAAATTTAGTTAAAAGACTTGCTTGATAAGGTCTTTATCTGACCAAGTGTTTCCTTATGTGGAGCACCAGTATTATTTGTTAAAAGGAAGGATGATACTTTGAGGATATGTATTGATTATAGACAGGTAAACAAAGTAACCATAAGAAACAAATATCCACTACCCAAGATTGATGATTTGTTTGTTCAATTTCAAGGGCTTGTGGTGTTTTCTAAAATCGATTTACGATCAGTGTATTATCAGGTCAAGATTAGAGAAATTGACATTTCTAAAACAACTTTTTGTAGTAGATATGGGCATTTTGAGTTTTTAATTATGCCATTTGGAGTTACAAATGCACTTGCTATATTTATGGATTTGAAGAACAAAGTATTCAAGCCATAATTGGATATCTTTATGATTATGTTTATAGATGACATATTGATTTACTCCCAAACCAAGGAAGAACATAAAAATCAATTGAGAATGGTTTTGAACACATTACACGAAAACCAGTTGTATGGAAAATTCAGTAAATGTGAGTTTTGTCTAGACAAAGTAGCATTTTTGGGGTATGTTATTTCTTGTGATGGAATTGTTGTAGATCCCAAGAAAGTTGAAGCCATAGTAAATTGGGAGAGGCCTATAACAGTAATAGAGGTGTTTACTTTTCTAGGTTTGATAGCGTACTATAAATGATTTATTCAGAATTTTTCAACTATAGACCTACCATTGACTATGTTAACAACGAAAGACACTAAAATTGACTGGTCACCAGTATATGAGAACAATTTTCAAGAATTGAAAAACAGATTAGTGACGGTGCCAATTTTGACTTTGCCAATGGGAACGGAGGATATGATAATTTATAGTGATGCATCTTATCATGTGTTGGGTTGGGTACTTATACAAATGGGTAAAGTTATTGCTTTTGCATCTAGATAATTGAAGACACATGAATGTAACTACCCTACACATGACTTAGAATTAGCAGTTGTTTTTGCTTTGAAACTGCGGAGACGTTATTTATATGGGGTGACGTGTGAGATTTACACTGACCATCAAAGTCTAAAATATCTTTTCACTCAAAAAGAGTTGAATTTACGACAATGTAGTGTATAGAATTAATCAAAGATTATGATTGTACGATCCACTATCACCTGAGAAAAGCAAATGTAATTGCTAATGCTGAGTCGTAAAAATCATGGGAGGTTAGCATGTGTTATAATGTTCTAGAGTTGATATTTTATAGAATTGACTCAAATAGGAGTGAGTTTTGAAATGAGAAAAGACAATACTTTGTTGGCATAGATTTCTATACGACCATTGTTTGTTGATAACATTAGATATGGACAAAAACTTGATGCTAATTTAGAGAAGGCTAGACAACAAGTGATCAATAACGAAGAATCTGAATTTTGTATTCAAGAGGATGGTATGTTATTGTTCAAAGGGACAATATGTGTGCCTAATGATCCAACTTTGAAACGAGAAATCATAGACGAAGGCCATAGTTCAGCGTATGCAATGCATTCAGGAAGTACAAAATTATATAGAGATTTAAACATACACTTTTGGCGACCGAGATGAAGAGAGAAATTGCAGAGTTTGTGAGAAAACGTTTGACATGTCAAAGGGTAAAATTAGAACACCAACGTCTAGCTGAGTTATTGCAAAACCTTCCTATACCAGAATAGAAATGGAAATATATAATGATGGATTTTGTGGTAGGCTTTCCACGTTCACGTAAGGATTTTGATCCAGTTTTGGTAGTGGTAGATCGATTGACAAAATCAACACACTTTTTGCCAGTAAGAACTACGTTTACAGTTGATAAGTATGCACAAATTTATATTGATGAAATCATGCGGTTGCATGGTATTTCAGTGTTAATTGTTAGTGATAGAGATCCAAAATTTGCTTCTCGATTTTGGTTAGTATGCAACAAGTTTTGGGTACCTCACTCAAGTTTAGTATTACCTTTCATCCACAGACCGGTGGCCAGTCTGAAAGTACTATACAATTTTTAGAGGATATGTTGAGGTCTTGTATACTTGGTTTTGTGGTTAATTGGAATGAATATCTGACGTTAGCAGAGTTTGCATACAACAACAGTTATCAAAGTAGTATTGGTATGGCTCCATATGAAGTATTGTATGGACGAAAATGTAGATCACTAATTTATTGGGATAATGTGGGTGAACGTCAACTGTTAGGGCTAGAAATAATTGGACAAATGGCTGATGGGGTTAAATTGATAAAAGAACGGTTGAAAATTTCTCAGGATAGACAAAAACGTTGTGCCGATAAAAGAAGACGTGCATTATAATTTGATATAGGAGACTTTTTGTTTATCCAGGTAAGTCGTTGAAAGGGTGTAATCCGATTCTAGGGAAAGAAGATGTTAGCTCCAAGATATATCGGGTCGTATGAAATTATTTATAAAATTAGAACAATTGCATATTGATTGGATTTACCAGTAGAGTTAGACCGTTTACATGATGTGTTTCATGTTCCATGCTAAGAAAGTATGTACCAGATGAGTCTCATATTTTACAACACATTCCACTTGAAATAGAGCCAAAATTCTCCTATATTGAAGAGTGAGTGAGGATATTAGATCGATCCGTACATAGTCTACAAACAGAGGAAATGTCAATGGTTAAATCTCTTTGGAGAAATCATATGGTGGAAGAATCAACATGGGAATCCGAGGAACATATGCAACGGTTCTATCCTCATCTCTTTGGACTAGGTGTTTTAAATTTTGAGGACAAATTTTTTCTACGAAGGGGAGAATTGTAATACTCGCCCTAGAAAATTTTGTTTGTAACTATAATTAAGGTATGATTAATTGTTAGGAAGTATAATTATGTTAATTGGTTTCCTTGGGATGTGAAAAATTACTTATAAGTATAAAACATTTAAATAGTGGTTAAAAGTGAAATTTGGAAAGATAGGTTGGAATGAGGAATAGATAAGTTGAAAATAAGACAAAATTTTTGGATATGTTGAAAGTTGAACTCTCTGGAAAATGGCTTGGAAAATCTTTGACTTCCGTAAATTGATAGGGTTCTTGAAATGGAGAGATTGAGTAGAAGAAGATGGCTTCTGGAAATGACTGGAGAAGCCATGTACTTCTGGAAATGAGAATAGTCATTTCCAAAAAACGAGAAGATCAGAGGGTTAGCTGGGAATTCCGAAAGTGGACTGGAGAATCAACCCTGTTATTTCTAGAAGTAAATAAAAGAGAGTGAAGTCTTTCTTCTAGAAAAGAAGTCAAGAAAGAAGTCAAGAATCAATCCGAAACTTCCAGAAATATGGAGTATGCACTTCTGGAAATGAACCAAGAGTGGAATTGAACATGTTGCGCCCCGAAAATTTTCGAA
>NMUG010002769.1:0-15559 GCA_002855965.1 Monotropa hypopitys
GTATGACAATTGATATAAGTCGTTCTAATTAGAAGTTGTACGCTTAAGTACAATCTATTGGAAATTGTAATTAATAGAACAAGTTTCCCCAATTGAAATGTTATGTGATAACATACCGTGATTTAGGCAAGTATGTTTAGGGACATTTTATAATGTCTTGTGTTGAGATATTTGGGTGATATCCTATCACGTTATTGCCAAACATGTTATGTACACTTTCATGTACCTTGTTGAACAATGTGAGCTATCACTTGATTTGTGTAAAAGAGGCAAATGAGATGGTTATCCAAAGATGGAATGTGAAATTATAAGTAAATAGAAGATGATCATCGAGACTGTGAAAATAAATACAAGATAGAAGCTGGTCATCGAGACTGTAAAAATAAATAAGAGATTCTAGTCATTGAGACTACTGGTCATCGAGACTTTGTTGGGATGTTATCGTCCATTGCAAGCGGACGTATTTGCTAGATGGAGCAGTTATCAGCTGGACACCAGTATGCCCGGTGGGCCGAATAATACCGTGGATTAACCATCAAGTGGCAAGTGATGCCCTAAAAATTAATAATAAATTAAAAGAGTTAACATCTAGTGTGTTTGTTGTGGTGGTTATCTGTATTTTGTATATATCATTCATGTGAAAAATGGATTGATAGTGACACACATATCTTGTAAACTTGTCGTTGAATAGACTATACATGACTTCAAGTGAATTGGGCGATGGAATTTACTCCCTGGCTGACACATGATTAGTTAGACTTTATATGTCTTTCTTAAGGTAGATGTTGATAGCATATCCCTTGTTATTGCTTGGTGGTTACTTATCATGGCATATTATAGATGTGATTGTGGGTTTGGGTGACACCTTGGTTAGGTGAACTTTATATATATCACATTTGGTAAACTTGGTAGCATATCTTATGCTGTTGTTTTATTGTTACTTGTTACAACATTAATTCAGTTTCAGTTCTATTGCAAAATTTAATTTAACTAACAAACTCTTGGGTCTTTCTGTGTTGTGCGTTGAGAAATCTACATTCGGATTAGCTAGTTTGGTCCACTACAGAGTTGGGGGCTTGGAGGCTTTCCAAGAGGTGTTGGTATTTGATTGGGGTATTTTACTTTTCATTTACCTAGTGTTGTTGTTTATGTAAAAGATTAAAATAGTTAGAATGTTAAATTGTAAGAGGAGGTCAAAATTGGTTGTTTATATTTAAGTTGTAATAATTATCAAGAGTTTTAGCGTGGTAAAAGTTGTAAATATTTATTTCGTTGTAGAGAATTTTGTAATATTCATGTTGTCATGTTCGTGTGGGCAATCTATATTTCCATTCCGGAACAGGACGTGACACCAACAACAACATTCAATAAGCTTATTCATGATATTGGAATGCGCCAACTCAAATACTTGTCATGGATAGTTGAGGGGGAGAAAATGACCTAAAGTTCATTTCCAGATTGTACTCTTTTTCCTTTGCCTAAGGTTTTGTCCCACTGGGTTTTCCTTACCAAGATTTTAACGAGGCAATCCAAAGACCCTTATCACTGATACAAAAGAACTCAAGACTATGTACTCTTTTCTTTTGTCAAAGTTTTTTCTCCATTGAGTTTTGCGTGACAAAGTTTTAACGAGGCAGATTCTTGGTATATGAACAGCCAATAGGGAGTGTTGGGAATGGCTATTCAGTGGAGCCAAAGGGTAAGCCGATTGGAAATAGTTGGATGTTCAATGAAGCCAAAAGAATAAGTCGAAAATTCTAAAGTCGGCAAAACAAATAGGAAAATTATTGTTCAACCCTCGAACCTTCACTTATAAATAGAAACTTATGATTTCAGATTAAATTCATTCAGAAAGTTTAGAAGATGCTGATGTAAAAGTGAGATAGGAAGATTCTGAGAAATACTTCAATAATATTTGTTTCTGAATACCTCTTTTGCGACAGTTCTAGAAGCAACTATATGTTCTACATTTTGTGTCTTGCTTTCTTTTTCTTTTTACAACAAAATCAATATTAAGCATGGACCACTTGCTATAATAGTTGTAATACCCATTTTAGTGTAATTAATTTGTTAATAAAAATCAAATAAATAATAATTGGTGTGATGTAATTTTCAAGATTTGAGAATTTTTGTTAAAATTTTGTTGATGTAAAAAGAAGTATATATTGAAATGCATAGGTGCAAACATATAGAAATGTAGAATCTATAGTCTCTGGGATTTTGTCCATATGATCAGAACACACTGAAATACATGAGTAGCATACCGAAATATTGAATTATGGCTCTCTAGTAATTGGCCCAGGAAACCATAACATACCAGCATATATAGGCATGCATACCGAAATATAAAGTTATTGGTTAAGTGTTTGTTATCCTTGTTGATATACCCTAATAGGCTTGGAAAGGAATATATCGATATGCATGGATTGCATATCGATATGTAAGGTGGAATTTGTCATGAATTAAAATAGTCAATGTGTTTTGTTCCTAACTCAAAACCTTATGAAAGCATGAAATGGTGGGAACATATTATTTACAACCCAAAAATTCAAAGAAAGAGTTAGAGAGAGAGAGAATATAAGGACATGAGAGAAAGAGAGGGTGTGTGAAATTGGAGGAAACAATTAAAATGGACTTGAAAGAACAAGAGGAGGTTCCAATTACATCTCCAAGTGGTAAGTAATCTTGTAATTTTTGGGTTTCTTGGATTTTTAATAGGGTAATTGGTTAGAACTTGATAAAATAGTTGTGTTAAATTGTCAAGAATAAATGGGAAATACATGCATGAATTGATATTTTAATTTGATTTTGTGTACATGAGTTGAAAATTCATGATATTATATTGGTAAAACTGAATATAAGACCTTTGTATGTTTGAGATGAAGAAGATGATGTTTAATTTGTATCTGGGTTTGTTGTTCATCAGCAACATACCGATATATATAAACATTATATACCAAAATGTGTCAATAATCTGTAGCATACCGAAAGGGGTTATATACCGATATATGAAGGGTATATACTGATATGTCTTGTGTGCTAACATATCAAAATGAGTACATGAGGGGTATTTCGGAATGAGGGAGAATGTCAGGTATATCGATATGCGGGTCTTATATATCGATATATAGAGGGGATTTACTAATTTTAAAGTAATGCATTTAATGCATAAAATCATGGTTCGGTTAGCTTACGTTTGAGCATTAAATACACGTTAAGCTATATTGAACATTGTAAGCTAATATTTTGGCTTGAACGGGTGAAGGTTCGGGAAAATATAAGACATCAAAGGATTAGTAAATCCTTTCTGCAGGGATTGCGTGAGTTGTTCCTTTCATAATATGCTTCAAATAGTAGTTTTATTGTTATTTTGTTGTTAAAATGTGTTTATTCTGTAAACTATGATATAAGCGATGATATACGAGTTTTAAGCCATGAACGGTGATATAAGCAGTGATATGCAACTTTTAAGCCATGAGCAATGATATGTGGATTTTAAGCCATGATAATGGTGTTATTTTATAGTGTTACTCATTATGATGTTGTCACGGCCTTAACCTATTGTCACACCCCGAATTTTCAAACTATTTTTTTTTTGAAATACAGTTTAATTAATAAATAGGGGATACAACTACTTGTCATCCAGATACTATCAGTTGAACTTCTCATTACATCACAGAGCAGTATAAAGTAAAAATACATAAGAGATACAAAAGTGAAAGAAAGTACAAGTACTGGCCTACTACAACTGCTACAGTAAAAAGGAAGAACTATAAGTACAAGAAAAGTACAACGGAAACTAAAGTACTACAACTGCAAACTGTGACAGCCAACCCCAAGAAAATGCAGCAGCTGACTCCAACTCCAAATCACCAAGTCCGTCTAGCCCTGAAACACATACTAGAAAAAGGAGGAAAGGAGGGTCTGAGCAAAGCACAACTCAGTGAGAAAATCCCTAACTACTACCAAGAATGCACATGCGGTGCGTGCCTACATGTCCACAAGCAACAGTACAAAAGTAGTAAAGAACTCAAGTGCATGTGGTGCAAACCTAACTCAAAACAAGGGTAAACATAGGCATGTTGCCTACAACGTGTGGACAACCAAATCATCAACCTCAAGTGAGCGCAAAGAGTAAAGCATCCTAGGTCCAACCATAGCAAACTCTAGCACTAATAAACCGAACTCGCTAATAGGGTAAGACAACCCTAAAGACCCACTAAGGACTCCCAACTGAAGCCACATCAAGATATCCAATGCTAACTTATATTGCGAACCACGCCAACTATCGTTATCGTTAAGTGTTGGATTCATATACCATATTAGATATTTGAGATATTTCTTTCTTTTCCTTCTCTCTTTCCATTCATTTACTTCATGAATATGAATAAACCACGGAACCCCTAACCAAGTACGTTTCGGGTATCCTAACTTTCTCATCACAATACTCGTTCACATTTGTAAGTTCATACCTTTTCATCACAGGGATAAACTACGGAATCCCATCATAAGTACATTCCGGGTTATCCTACCATCTTTCTTTGTCATGCCTCCATAGCGTATAATGTTGATAGGGTAGGATAGGTATAGTAGTTGTCCGACACACTAACCATCCTCTCCGTCACTCCCAAAGAACGTTGGGAGGGCTAACGTCACCCCCATTGTGCATAATGTCGTGGATGGAGCGATCATCCCGGGAATCCATCATAAGTACATTCTCGTCTAAAATGTATATTCCGATTTACCCAAATCATTGGGAGGGCAACCGTCACCCTATGATTCCACGTGTTAAGTGTTTCAATCGCATTAGGAATAAATCCAAGAATCCCCTCATAAGTACATTCTTGATTTGTACTTTCATTTCTTTTTATAATTGTTACCGTGCCTAACCAAGGCTGTCAAACCACATTATTCCATCTAGATTGCATTATTGCATCAACTTACTCGACCACATTCTTTTCACTACAAGTTTCTCAAATAATAGATTCAAGGTTGAGTACGAGTATCCCTCATGGGGAACATCCTCCATATTAAACGTTCGTTAGGCATGTTGAACTACTTACTTAGTTCTTCCAATCACTAGCTCATCCTTGGCCAATCCAAGGGAGATAACCACCATGACAATTCAACTGTCACGAAAACCCCAAAACACGATTTAAGGTCCACAAGGGCATTTCGTCGAGCACTTGGCGACCCTAAACTCCAATGGCCACCAATCATCCTACAAGTCACCAAAAACACGAGTCATCCCTCTCACGGGAATTTCGTCGAACACGTGACATTCACATTAATCTCGGGTGATACTTAGACTCAATTGACCATAATACAATTCTAGGATCCCATTAATTTAACTCATAAGCCCCTTGGGCATTATATCAAACACCTAGTGAGCACAAGATCACCACTCAATTCTTTGAATCTCCTAGACTTCTCCTAGCCATATAGACACAAGTAATTCACCCAAATTTTAATCTACCCAAATTTTAATCTAGAGTTGACACGGGACTTTTCATCTAACATATAGAGGGCATACTTTCTAAGGACCATCAATCCTTATTACAAGGCATTTCCCTAACACCCAAATCATCTCTAACATCGTCAACAATCCACCTAGACTAACCCTAGGTCACAAAAGTGAGATTATACATAATAGCCACGAAATTGGAATCTAAGTACACTCACACACACACACTTAGCAATAGGTAGAGATTCACCCACCGAAGATTCGCCGGAGCTCCAAGGTCGCCGGAAAACATCCAACACACCACCACAATCCAAAACCATAGGTGCGTAGATCGGCTCATGCTCTTTAACGTTAATGAATGGGATTTCTCCCAAAACCTAGGGGAAAACCTTCAAAACTTGAGAGAAGAGAAGGAGAAGAAGTGGAAATATAGAGAGAGAGAGAGAACTTACATGAGAGACTTCAAGATTTTAAGTGTTAAGCAAAAGAGAGGAATGGGAGAGAGTGTGATGGTGAGATTGTGGTCCAATCATCCAAGGAAGGGGAGTGGATTCCGGTTATTTGGAGGCACCATCAAAGGGCGTCGATCACTAGAGAGTTGGTGTCCTTATTTGTCGATAATCTTCCGAAAGATGTCTCTGTTGCATGGATGGCTGATATTTTTGGGAAGTTTGGTCGTGTGGAGGATATTTACATCCCAGGAAAGCTTGGGAGATAAAGTGGATGCTTGTTCGGGTTTGTGGGATATGGCTGCTCGGTGGCTGCAGGGCTTGACATTTCCTGAACGAATGGCCTTTGGGTTGGAAAGGTGAAATTGGCGGTTCATGAGGCCAAGTTTCAGAAGGGGCAGAAGTCTAGGGCCTGGGCCCGACCAACTTCTGATGCCGGGAAGGATCAAACTGGAGTGAGGACTTTGGTCTCATACGCCGATGTGGTGAAAACTGGTAAAATCGACCACTATAAAGATAGGGAGGTGAGGGGTATGAGAAGGAAGGTATGGGGTATGGCCCAAGGGTGTTCATGGCTAAAAAATAGCACAATCACGACGATTAATAACCCTGCTAACGTGGAGAAAACTATGTACTTACTGTCGGTTGAAGCAAAGGAGATTCTTAACATCAGAAGATTTGGTGATAGAAAGATGATACTCCAATTCCAGTCGCCATAGGAGCGAGACATTGCTTTAAAGGAGAACGGCTGGGTGTCTCTATTTGACTCGATAAAGCCTTGGGAAAGGGAGTTCGTGTGTGTGGAGAGGTCAGTCTGGATTTCATGTAAAGGTATTCCTATTCATGCATGGAATATGAATACCTTCACAAAGATTGCAAAGTTATGGGGTGAGCTGGTAATGCTAGATGAGGCGACAGGGAAGGAGTTGAATTATTACGAAGCGAAAATGCTAATAGCTACGGAGTGTAAGGAAGTGAAATATGAGATTGACCTGGTTGTGGGGAAGGAGATTTTCCCGGTTCTGATTGCCGAGATGAAGGATTCCGAGATGGCTGATACCGAAAATGCAGGTCGGAGGACATGGCTGCCGGAAGTCAATATCGCCGGTGTGGATGAATCGAAGGTCGAGGAGAGTATCAAAATGGGAAATAGGTCAGGGCCTGCAATCGATTGTACACAGGTCAGAAACATGAGATTAGACAAAGGTAAAGGTAAGCTCTGCTACGATGATGTGAGGATGGGGATTGCCTTGGAGGAGGTGCCTGTTCAGAACCCAAACATCGGATTGGGGCCTATAAAGAAACTGTTGAAGACAGTCCTGAAGAGTCCTTTTCTGACTCAGCTGTGCAGGATACTTATGCTATTAGGCAAGATGGGCCTGATAATGGAGCCCAAGAGCTTATTGTCGTCACAAATGATGGGGGTAATGATTTGGTGGGCCTAAACCAAAGTAGGGCGTGTTCTAAGAGCCAAACTAATGATGGCTCAGCTGTGCAGGTTAATTCTGCTACTAGGCATGATGGGCCTGAGAATGGAGCCCAAGAGTTTATGGTGGTCTCAAATGATGGGGGTAATGATTTGGTGGGCCAAAACCAAAATAGGGCGCGTTCTAAGAGCCAAACTAATGATGGGCTAAATGTCGAAATTGAGGAAACTAAGAAAGTTGGAAAAATTCTTGGAATAACGTTGTCTGATTTCTCAGAGTATTTTGATAATGCAATTGTGTAGCCATTGTTGAAGAAGGAAAGGCCCTTCAGTGAGCAGACCCTTGTTAGAGGGTTGGGATGGGCTGCAGGAGTATTGTATTGTGTTTTTGATGATTCAGATCATCTCTTGGAATATGAGGGGTTTTGGTGGTTCGCATAAAAGGAAAGCAGTAGTGGGGCTAATTAAGAAACATTTTCCAGATATTGTGTTTATCCAAGAGTCTAAAGTAGAAGATTTTAATTATATGGAGGCGGTATCCATCTGGGGTAACTCGAATGTGGGATTTTCCTTCTCGAAGTCTTCGGGCAGTTCGGGGGGGCTTATTTCGTTATGGGATAAAAGAAAATTTGCAGTGTCTTCATCGTTGGTGCACAAATCGTTTATTCTTCTTGATGGGAAGTACTTAGATGTGGATTGCTATTTGTGCAATGTATATGCGCCAAATGCTGCAAGGGAGAGAAAAGTGCTGTGGAATGATTTAATACTTCAGAAAGGCTTATCTACTAATCAGTGGATCCTAGGAGAGGACCTAAATGAGATTCTTGTCTCGGATGAGAGGCGTGGTGGTTTTAATGTCTCTAATGGGATGAAGTTGTTTAGAAAGTTTATTGATAAAATGGAGATTGTGGACATGCCATTGCATGGGCCTAGGTTTACTTGGTCAGATATGAGGGACAATGGTTCTCAAAGCTGGTTGGAAAGATTTCTTCTATCTCAATTCTGGTTAGATAAATTTATGGTTGGCCAATGGGGATTGCCAAGGTCAGTATCTGATCATTGTCCCATTTGGCTCAAACCTGATCAAATGGACTGGGGCCCAAAGCTATTTAGATTCTCTAATGCATGGTTGTTGGACCCCAATTGTCTTAAAGAAGCTAGGAGGGGATGGGAGCAGACTGCGGATTATAGATGGGCTGGGCAAAGGATAATAGCCAGACTAAAAGCAATGAAGAGGGCGATTAAGGATCATGTCTACCAGGCTAGGAACCCAATCCATAATGTGAAGAGTTTGGAAGAGAAAATTCATGATATCGATCTGATCGGAGAATCGGGGGATTTATCAGCTGATGTGCTTATGGAAAGAAGGAAGCTACAAACAAAATTGCGACAGTTGAGGTTCAGTGTGGAATCAATGTGGCATCAAAAATCAAGGGTGCAATGGCTTACGAAGGGGGACACGAATACTAAATTCTTTCAGTTGATGGATAATTACAACTCGTGTAAAAATCGTCTATGTACAATAAATTTCCAAGGCCAGGTTCTGTCTGACCCTACTTCAATAAAAAATGCTTCGTATTTATATTTTAAAAAGTGTTTTCTTGAAGATATGAAAAAAAGACCAGTTATACAAAGCCCTCTCTCGCGAGTTCTTTCAAATGACCAGGCTACTTTTTTGCAATGGAATTTTTATCCAGAAGAAACTGTCATGGCTGGTAAGAAGTGTGGTAGGCTTAAATCACCGGGCCCAGACGGGTATAATTTCAATTTTATTATCAAAGCCTGGGACTTCATGCGTGAGGAAGTCTTGCAATTCTTCTCCCAATTTCAGGATAATTGCAAACTAGCCAAGGGTCTAAATGCCACATTTGTGGCTTTAATTCCAAAAATCAGTAGCCCAATACTCCTAGAGGATTTCAGACCCATTAGTATCGTTGGATGCATATATAAAATCTTATCTAAACTCCTGGCGGATAGATTGAGAAAAATTGTCCTTGCGGTGATTGGGGAAGCCCAGTCTGCTTTTGTTACTGGGAGAAACATGGTTGATGGTGTGCTTATTACTAACAAAATAATTCACTACTGGAAGGCAAACAAAAAAAGTGTAATTATCAAAGTGGATTTCTTCAAAGCATACGACAGTGTGAACTGGGCCTTTCTTCTGGATTTAATGAGGCGAATGGGTTTTGGATCTAGATGGATTAATTAGGTGGAAGAGTGCATTTCAAGTGCCTCTATGGCTGTGTTGGTGAATGGGTCACCATCTGCACAATTCTGGCCCCAAAAGGGAATAAGACAGGGTGACCCACTATCACCGTTCTTATTCAATATTGTAGCGGAAGGGTTGAATATTTTATTTGAAATGGCGAAATGTGCTGGGCTCATCAGGGGATTCTCGGCTGGGGAGGGTGGAATCTCTATCACTCACCTTCAGTATGCGGACGATACAATTATTTTTTGCAATGATGATGTTAAGGAGATTGCAAATATCAGGCGTATTCTCAGATGTTTCGGGCTGGTATCTGGGCTTAAAGTCAACTATGCCAAATCTTCTATCTGTCATATTGGTATTCCGGAGAATAAGGTGGATGAAGTTATTTCTGCTATGGGTTGTAGTAGGGGTAAGCTCCCTATGAGATACTTGGGTATCCCGGTGGGAGCTAATCCCAGGAGGATAGCTACTTGACAGCCTATCATTGACAATGTTATGAAGAAGTTGGGTGGTTGGCAAGGCAAGTTTCTATCTACTGCTGGGAGGCTAACTCTAGTTAAGGCAACACTTAATAGTCTCCCAGTCTATTATATGTCATTGTTCAAAATTCGTGGCTATGAAGATAGAAAGATTGCAGAGGAGATTCCTATGGGGTGGTGTTGATAGATCAAAAAGAATCAATCTAGTTAAATGGAGAAAAGTTTGCTCCCCTAAGGATCAGGAGGGTTGGGGATTAAACAGCTAATAGTCAACAATTTGGCCATGTTGGCTAAATGATGGTGGAGGTACCATGCTGAGGGTAATTAGTGTTGGGTGAAGGTGATTAAGACAATATACAAATCGGATAATGTTGAGAAATGGTCGGATTTACCTTCTAATAACAAGCCATCTCCATTTTGGCAAGATATTAGACTAATGGTCAAGCACGATCCAGATTTGGAAAGGATTCTAAGACACGGTCTAGGATGGAAGGTATGTTCCCGTGAGCAAATATTGTTCTGGTACCATCCTTGGAGCAGGGAGAATAAACTAAAGGATGAGTTCCCTCGTTTATTCTCATTAGCTACTGATAAAGAGATTTCTCTGGCTAATGTCCTAGGTCCTTTTCGCCTGAGTGGGGTTAGGAACATGGAATTTCGCAGGAGGCTATATGTCTGGGAAAAGGAGATTTGGGAGTCACTTAGGAGCCTCTTTGACTCTATTCCAGTGCTACGTGCAGGGGTAGACAGAGTTTGTTGGTCTTGGGGGTCTGGGGAGTGTTTCACCACTAAGTCTCTTTACGAACAAAGGGTGAGAAGGGCCATACCTAATTGTGCTTTCTTGGGCCAGGTCTGGGCTAATATTGCACCGCCATAGGTGGAATTCTGCGGGTGGCTTGCAGTGCAGGACGCTTTTTCTACAAGGGGCATGCTAGCATCAAGGAAAATTATTACATTTAGCAATACTGACATTCTATGCCAAATGTGTGGTGAAGCAGCAGAAATAGTGGATCATTTGTTTGTAGTGTGTGAATTCAGTTCGTGCATATAATCGGCGTCTATATCCAGATGGCACATCTCTTGGGCTTCCCCTCCCACTCTTAGGGCTTGTTTTCTGTGGTGGTGGGGGATACCATTCAAGGTCACTCAAATGGCCATGCGGAAGATAGAATTCTTCTCAGTTCTATGGTCAATCTGGCTGGCAAGAAATAATACAATTTTCAAAAAATTAAAAGCATAGAAAGAGGAAATTAAAGACAAAGTCATATTCAGGGCTACCGAGTGAGCTGTGTGCGGGCTGGATCTCTCGCCGTATTCGATATCAGAGCTAATCAACAATATTGACACTGTGAGGATGGCTGTGAAGGGGAGAAAAGTCTGTAGAGCCTCATGAGGTGTGCAGGTGGCGGGAATCTAATGGTAGATCCACTATACCTGAAACAATAAGGAATATTCTGTGAGTGGGGTGGAGTAAAATCGAAGTTACATACGAAATAAGGGGCAGAGATCCTGATCTGTTCTTAAGAGATGGGTGGCTGGCGATGGTGAGACGCGTTGACTGATCGTCTAGAGGGGCTGGTTCCGGTATGATGGCAATGTGCGTCCAGATGTGGATGAAGACGATGGTAGGCGGAATGAGGGCTAGTGTGAAGTTCTGTGGAAGGGTGTAGTGGTTTCTGAGGTTTGGTGTGACGGATTTGTCTCAATAATGATGGTGGGTGTATAGGGTTACAGCTGGCTGGGGGTGGAATCTGGGGGGTTGGGTAATAAATTGGGCCGGATCTGATGTGGGTTTGTGAGGTGGGCTGTGTATTCTCTCCTTTGGGTGGGAGTACTTTGTGTGTATGTATAATTATGTTTTTATTATTAATAATATCTCGGCTTTCCAAAAAACAAAACTTACATGAGAGAGAGGGAGAGTGTTGGAACTGAAAGCAGGGCTCAAAATGCTCTCTAACACGTACACACATATATATATGCCCCTCACTAGAAAAGACCACAATACCCTTCATTTAAGTCTGTCAACAGGAAAATACACTCGGCGACCAGTCGACAGTGGCTCGCTCAACCGGTCGAGGCCTGCAATTCCACGACCGGTCGACAATGGCTCGCTCGACTGGTCGACAAAGGGTATTCTGCAATATTTACAGACATAACATTATTTCAACCATAATTCCTTCGTACGACCTACGATTGAGACAATTCAGGATGCGTTGGATTCGTAATTTAATTCTCTACAACTTTCATGAATAATGTATTTTATTTAAATTTACGTTTGAAATTCTAGGTTGTTACATCTCATACTGCTTAAATCACAGCAAACATGGGAGTGAGTTCAACCAAAATGCATGGATTCGAGACGGTTGTTCGAACGCTCAATTAAACATAAGTACCACTTTACTTCAACATCCAATGATTCATCTGGGATAGCCACAATGCAAGGGCACGCTTCACAACTCACATGCTTGCAAGCATGCCAAGAAATAAGAGAAAGCTTTCCGATATAATACAGACACACCGACGCGAACCGACTACATAGGGATTCCAAAAGGAGGGAGAGTCCTACAAGTGACAACCTCCTCAAGAACCAAAATTTGCAATTCTCCCACTATGGCTCGCACCCAAATAAAATGTAGATGAATCGAATGCTACCGACGTCAACACTTTCTCTTCTCGGCCTACCAACTCGCACATAAGTAATTCTCACGTCGTCTGTCACGCACCGAATTTTCAAACCATTTTTTTATAGTTTAAATAATAAACAGGGGATACAACTACTTGCCATCCAGATACAGTCAGTTGAGTTTCTCATTACATCACAGTACAACACAAAGTAGAAGTACATCAAGTAGAGAGCGGAAGAGAAGTAAAAGAGCAAGCCTACTACAACTGCTACTGTGAACAGAAAGAACTACAAGTACAGAGTAAAGAAACTACAATTGAAAGTACTAAAACTGAAGTACAACACAAAGAAAAGTACAACTGAACTACTCTGTACAAGAAGAACAACTGTGACTGAAATACTGCATCTACACTACCCTGTACAAAAGAAGCCACTGCAACTGAGGTGGCTGAGTACAAGAAAACCCAGCAGCTGACTCCAACTCCAAGTCACCAAGTCCAGCTAGCCCTGCAATGCAGACTAGAAAAGGAAAAGAAAGAGGGTCTGAGCAAACTATAACTCAGTGAGAAAACCCCTAACTACTACCAAGCATGCACATGTGGTGCGTGCCTACGTGTCCACAAACAAAGTACGAGAACACTAAAGAAACTAAAGTGCACGTAGTGTAAACCTAACTCAAGGCAACCGTGACATAGGCATATCCCCAATAAAGTGTATCTAACCAAAGCCGCAACGTCAAGTGAGTACAAGGGTACGACATCCTAGGTCCGACCACAACAACCCCTAGTCTCAACTCAACCAACCTTACTACTAAGGTACAACAACTCTAAGGATCTACTAAGGATCCCAAACTAACACCGTGCCAAGATATCTAACCACAACTCACGTGGCGAACCACGCCAACTACTGTTATCGTTAAGTGATGGATTCATATGCTATATTTGATGTTTCAGATATTTCTTTCTTTTCTTTCTATCTTTCCATTCATTGATTTCCTGAATATGGATAAACCACGGAATCCCTAATCAAGTACGTTCTGGATATCCTACCATTCTTGCCACAATACTCGTTCACATTTGTAAGTCCATATCCGTTCGCAACATGGATAAACTACGGAATCCCTAGTCAAGTACATCCCGGTTTATCCTAACTTTCTCAACAAGGACATAACCATGGAATCCCTAAAGATCAAGTACATTCCAGGTTACCCTAACTTTCTCAACATGGATAGACCACGGAATCCCTAAAAATCAAGTACATTCCGGGTTATACTAACTTTCTCAACAAGGGACATAACCATGGAATCCCTAAAGATCAAGTACATTCCAGGTTACCCTACCATCTTCTTCAAAGGCCGTTGGAAAGGCTCACGTAGCCCCCATTGTGCACAATGTCGTGGATGGAGCGGCCATCTTTAGAATCCCTAAAAGTCAAGTACATTCCCGCATCAATGTTACAAGTCATCCAAACCCGGGAATCCCTACAAATCAAGTACATTCCCGTCAACAATTCAATTTTAGTAAATCCCGGGATCCCTAAAGATCAAGTACATTCCGTATTTATCCAAGTTCATTAAAGTGGTATGAATACTGGAATCCCTAAAGATCAAGTACATTCCGTATTCACCCAAGTACATTCCGTATTAACGTGCCTAACCAAGGTCATCAAACCATGTCGTCCTATCTAGACCATGTCATCGCGTCAAATTACTAGATCACATTTTCCTTTAAGTGATAGATTCAGGATTTGGTGCGAGTAGCCCTCATGGGGCACATCCTCATATTTGATATCCATTTGGGAGTATTGAATCTCGTACATAATTTCTTTCAATCACTAACTCAACCTCGGCATGTCCAAGGGAGACAACCATCATGACAAGTCAACCTCAACCGATTATCTCAAAACCAATATTCTATCGCGACGGGGCTAAGGAAAACCCAAGTCTACCAAAACACGGAGGGAGGGGACTTGAACACCCAAATCCCATTTTTACCACAACACTTTTCGATGGCATTTCACTAAGTATTTGCACTCATCCAAACCCAAGGGCTCTATAATAATTATACGGACCAAACATGACCTACCACGCGGCCACACAAGTCCTATAATTATCCAATGGTGTCAAACTCTTCAAGACATAACTCAAACCTCACAAGGACAATTTGTCGAACACTTGGTACGCTAAAGCATCTAGCGACATCAAATCAAACAACTAGCAGGCCCAAGATCACCGCTCAATTCCAACACAAAATCAAACAACTAGCGGGTCCAAGATCACCGCTTAATTCCAACACAATACAGAAATCCTATGTACACACACGCGCACATACTTAATAGGAGTTGGAGATTTTACCCACCGGCAAACCATCATCGCAGCCAACCAAGCAATACGATCAAACATCCATCGTCGTAGTCAACCCCTGCACGCACATCCAGGTATAGCTAATTACACGATCGTAAATATACATAAACTCGCACACATAAATTGAATGCATTGCATTAACCTCTTGGAGTCGATTCAGGAATCGTCGACGCGAGCCACCAGCGATCGTTTGAAATTATCGTCATTGTCGCGCCACAACGCAACTGGGAGTCACCACAACACTACTGCAAAACCACCAAAACAGCCACCACGCTACTACGTAGACAGTGCCACCGCTGCTCTTGTGCCAACCACCACCATTCGCCACTCTCCTCCGCCAGCCGCTGCTGCATGCCACCCACACAGCACCGCCGCACTCCACCTGCACCTCGCCGCCATTCACGCCACCACCCACAGCCACCTACGCTCTTACCAGCGCCGCCACCCTCCTCCTCCATGGCCCGAACCACCTGTTGCCGCCTTCTCCCTCCTCCACGCCGCCAGCTCTGCGCCGACCTCCTCACTTGCCTCTACTGCACACGCT